>OZ025301.1:70736709-70773709 GCA_964019185.1 Maratus speculifer | reverse complement strand
CAAAAATAGGTAAACATGCAAAATTTGACAAAAACATCAGAAAAATCAGAAACAAATTCATAAAAGAACTTCAAAGAACCACAACAGAAGAACAACTGGACAATGTAACTTTGAGATTACAAAATGAAATAACATCAATTGCTTTTGCGTGTTATAAAAGGAAACGCACACCTGCGGTCACTGCCCCCCCCCCCCCTCCACCTTGGTGGACGGACGAAATCAAAACAGCCAGGAACAAGGTTAGGGCGCTCAGGAGGAGATGCCAAAAACAACCAGATGAAGAACTAAAAATAAAACAACAAATAGTATTTAAAAGAGAAAGAGCCAAACTTAAGAAGCTCATCAATTTATTATGTTCTAATGAGTGTAACACCATTAAAATGCATTTGAAACTTTTCCCCTATTGACCGTAAAGGAACGGAATACTTTTGTTTGTCCCTGTAATTGATCTATGCATCCGATTTTCATAAAATTTGAAATGACTCGATAAAATTATATAATAATTATATATTTTAAATTTGAAATGATTCGGTTAGGTAGTTTTTCGTTGTTATAAACGGACAGATGGACGGATTGAACGACTACTACAGGTGCTACATATTTACATAATTACGAACGCACCTAAGAAAACTGTTGGAAGACATTCTTACCTTTCTAATGTATTAAATTCAACAATATGAAAATAATAGAACTTTATCTTAAATAGGACGTAATCACCATGGCTACCTTGCGATATCATTAAATTATATACACATATGATTGTATACAAGATTTAATTAAATGCAAAATACTTTTATTGATATTTTTTAAGCTTTGATTCTATTTTCATAAAAATTAAAATAACTTGAAAAAATTCTGCAAAGATTATGCATACTAAATGTCAAACCATTCGGTTGAATGGTTTTTGCTGTGTTATATAGTGATAGACAGACGAACGAACACGAAGTGGTACGTATTTATGTAATTACGATGGCACCTATAAAAACGCCGGAACTCATCTCAATTAAAGCTAACGACACGGCTTTGAATTGATATTAAAACTCACATAAAATGTATTCTAAATTTTACACTCCAAAATATCGATACAGCATATCTAGGGTAAATTTATACATTGTTCATAAATCGACTTTTCTTTTTTTTCGTTGGAGCTTCTGACAAAATAAATTGAACACTTCACTTGCCAGTGTCGGATTTTCTGCACAGAAATCAATCCATTTTTCTTCCATAAATTGTATTTTTTCTTCGATCACGTACTCCATAACAATATTCTTATAGTATGGGTCACCATGCCGATCAACCACGATTAAAATGTCTAACGCCTTTTCAGGGGACAAATTCTCGGACAGAAAACTTATGCACTGCGCCTTGAGCGCGTCTATCGCATATGTATCGGCAGCTTTGTACAACTCCAAGGCGACATCAACTGTTAAATCTGGGAGAACACCGGTGTACAAATACCTCAAGAATCCTTTGAAAATAAAAGGTTCCATGTTCTGGACTTCTATGTGTGTAGTTTGGCTTTCCAGCATCCCCATACCGTGTCGAAACATGGATGCAAAGACATCAGAGTGACAGAAAAGCACGTGTTTGTGAGCTTTCATGATTTCGCCACCGCATACAAATTCTACATCGTGGTCGACACCTTCTTCAAAAAGCTTTGAAAATTTCTTTGATACGTTTACGAACAAGGTGTTGTCATCCATATATTTCGGAGTTTGTACAGCTGTACCACCTAAAAAGTACATAAAACAAATTAATATTTAAAAGAAATTTCCAATTTTACACCAACTGAATTGCAAACAATCATTAGAAAAACACAATTATAGTAAAAAAAAAATAAATAAAAAATAAGAACAAGAAAACATGTATCCGGCATAGAATATTTTTCAATATTAACAAGATTTTGTTAAAACATTTTTTTAGTATGGAATGAGATAAGTTCCATTAATAAGTACTTAAAAAAAGCATAACACAATAAAAATTTATTTTAAGCAATTAAAGTCATTGTTAAAAATTTGGAACAAAGTTGAGCCATTTTTTTTTTTTTGCAGTTGTTGCCACGTTGTTCCAACATTTGTTTCTATTTCTGAACCATAAATAGGTAAACAGCTGAACCAAAAAGTGATGTAAAGGTTCAACCATAAACTGATGAAATTTTGAACCATAAATTTGTTAAACGTTGAACAATAAAGTGATGAAATGTTGAACATACATAATTCCAAAAGATGCAGGTAGAAAAGCATCGATTTTAAACTTCCCGTTCATAAAGTAACATTTGTTCTTTTTTCTAAGATGCTCTAACTGTTTTAATGCAATTTAGATTAAAATATTTAGTCTCTACGATTAATTTTTCTTCGATGATTTACAAGATCTGAAAGCTATGCTTACATCAATGAATGAAGATTTAAAAAATTAATTGATACTTCTCATTATTTTACTCTCTATATTTAAGGATCAGATTTCCGCGTTTTTTGCACACCACTCTTTTGTTAGAGAAAATATTATTTCATTTGATCGGAACATTTTGCGATTTAAAAGAAAAACAATTTTTTTCTAATAAAATGCTGGTGTCCAAAAACGCAGAAACCTCATTCCTGTATATTTTTTCAATGTTTAATGGAAATTTTTAACGGAGAGTGGAATATATCAAGCAAATGAGGTTTAAAAAAATCCTATTCATCTTATATATAAAAAAGTAACGATTTGAAATGGACCATTGAAAATCTGCGTAGATATCCGATAAACCAATGACAATCTGTATAGTTACCGTGAAACAGCAGGGCAGTTTATAATCGGGAAACCCGGTTCTGTCGCCAAATGTCACCACTTTATCGCCAATTTGGCTACCAAACTTACTCTGTAAAAGTGACGCCAACTTGGAGCTATTTCCAATAATTAGCCAAATTCTTATAGACTCCTTTGTAATCCTACCGGGTGTCTTTTCTCTCAGTTTTATTTATTTATTTCTTTTGGCAGTAAGTATTGATACTATCAAGAATTTGTGAGTATAAAATTTGTAGGTAATATTAAGAAGATTTAAAATAAATTTAATTGAATTTGATAGCGTCAGAATTGACGAAGTTAGGTTCTTTTTTCTCCCTAAAACCTTATTTTTTTCCCTCTTTGAGCCCATTTTTAATTTTACAAAAGTCTATAATGCGTAAATTTTTGGCCTTTTTTCTCGATGTAAAAATAACTTTAAACTGATTTCATATCTATTTTAATAAGAAGTTATGTGGATTTTTCGATTTTTACAAAGCCACTCATTCCTGCCCTCTTGGTCCGATTTTGGCCATTATCGAGCTTGACGGAATTTTTCTGCGCCTTGATTTTGTGTATCAGATGGGAAGATATTTGTTTTAAATTATGGAATTCGTTGTGTCCATTAAAAAATGATGTGTACAGAAAAACAAATAGAACAATGATAGGTAGATAAGCAAAATTTTTAACTGCGGGTGTTTTTCGGATGATCTGTGTAGATTTGCAAAAAATATTTTTTCAGAAATTCCAAAATGAAGGAGAGTGTACTAGGTAGTATTTCATGCGAAATCTACCTAAAATGTCAAAGCTTAGTTACCACTATTGTCGAATAGTAATTTCATCAAATATCTTGAATTCTTTCTTAATACCGCCAAACCCTCGAGAAATATAAATACTGATTGGGAGTTTCGTTCAGATGCAGTTTGTTAGGAGTAGAATGCGCTCCCTGGTGGTGGAATGTGGAACTAACATAACGATGTTGATAAAATTTGGAAATCGAACAAGTCGATCTGTTTTAAATTTTAACATAGTTTACTACACATGATAAAAAAATATGTGAAACAATGACGCGTCAGATTTCGAGAGCAGCAGAGAGTGGGGAGCGTTAAGAAAATTAGGAAACATAACGAGGCTGACTTTTTCAAACTTTAAGATAGTTAATAATACATGATAAAAATTTTTGAAATGAGGGTGCGTCAAAAATTGAGGAGAGGGAAAGAAGTGCTTTTTTACTAAATGAAATTGAAAAATTGAATGCATGGAAAATAAGCGATCGCGAAGCATTCCAAAATAGAAACGTAAAATAATTGCTCCAAAATAGAAACGTGAAAGGAATTGGCTAGAAAATAGGTACTGCTTCGCAATACCGAACGGAATGGCAAAGTGATTAGGCGGGGGTTTGGTAAGCTTAGCGAAAAGGGGGAATGGAGCTACGTATATAATTACGAATACATCTAACAAAAGGCACTACAAACGATTTTTCTCTATAGATCGCAATGCAAAGGAACTCCTTACTGTATCCCTATAAACGAACTATAATGATACATATTCCATACTCTTGAAAAAACATGCTGTAATTTTTCTCAAGGATACGTAACAATAAGGTCTGTCTCAAAAGTTTAAGCACAAGCATAAAATGTCGATTTCAAAGAATTATAAAAAGTTGGGATTAATAACATTTTCTTATTTGCAGATTTCGCAACATATTTTAAATAATTGATGTAAAAAATAGACAAAAATAAATTACATAATTGTAAAAAATATATTAGAATTTTTAAAAAAACTGTTTCAAAAGTTTATGGACAATGTCAAAGACAATCAGATTTAGTACAATTTTTACAAAACTTTTACTTACAAATTATTTTTCCGTGATTTCGGATTAGTTCAAATAAACGTGCGTCCATCGAAATAAAGTTTTTGTATGGTTTCTGGTGGCAAAGAGTACAATGCTTTCTTAATGGCCTCTTGGAGTTCTTCAATAGAGCCATACTGCTTTCCATTGCCTTAAACCTAGCGAGTTAAAATACCCCAGACATTCTCACTCGGGTTTAAGTCTGGACTTAAAACTGGACAGTCAAGAAATTTAACATTTTTCGAAGAAAGCCAAAGTTTTGTAGAATGTGACATGTGGATTGAGGCATTGTCTTGTTAAAAAGTCCATTCAGGAACCCCCTAAAATGTCACCGAATGGAAGCAAATGTTGGTTTAGCGTCTCTTAATACTTTTTTTAATCTTGTCTTCCTTTTCGGAAAGACAGAGAGGTCTGGCCATTGAATCCAATTGCCCCCAAACCATAATGTATTTACCGCCTTGCTACCTGCTGAAAAATGCCCTTGGTTCCTTTTGTAAACCATGCCAATACGCATCCCAACGATCTGGGCCATCTAACTTCCACTTTTTCTCATCGCTGTATGAAACAGTAAGCCCTTGTAGGATATGTGTTTTTCAGACCACTTCATTCTTGTCTATTTGTGATGTATTCTGAGAGACGGTTTGCGAGTCATTTTCTTTAGTATGATGTAATCACACTCTTTAATACGTCTATGTACAGTGTATTGAGCATCTGTACACTGATATTATTTTTAATTTGCCGTATGGACATATTTTGTCTAAATACGAATCTCCATATTCTCCGATCAGTTCGAACAGACGTCATATATGGTCGCTACATCTTGATTTCAGCTTAAAATTATTATTTCTAGAGAGTACTTGATATGATCGCTTTGATCGATTAAAAACTTTTGCAATTTGAGAAACAGTTTTATTTTGCGATTTCAATTGAAAAACTTTCATTTTCTCATATTTTGTGAATTTATTACCCTTCGACATTTTTAAAACGAGAGAAAATGATGTCTCCATCTTCTATACTTTTACAAAAGGGCAATATGATGTCACACAACGTCATTACACTTGGCCAATTCCGTGCTTCTAAAAAAATTTGCATAAAGTACTTAAACTTTTGAGACAGCATTTCTTCAAGAAAACAGAAAACAGAAAAAAAAAATAGATTTTTTATTTTAACCCCCCAAAATGGCTTATTTTATTTTAAGTAAATGTCGAGTATTTATTTTAAATTAGCATAAAATATTTTCTTCTTTAATTATTTTAAACTAGATTTGCAAAGTGCTTAAACTTTTGAGACAGACTATATCATTATGTTTCAAGTAAATATATGGTGTCCTCGGGCAATAATTCAGAGTACTAATATTACGCGTACATATGAAGGAATCCGAGAGATGGCACCCAGGCTGTGACTCAGCAGAGCCTTAAATCGTCAAAAATAGATAATAACGCTGAAAGTTAATTTGTTCCATTTGTAGATTCTATTGCTGAAAGAAGCATGCAAGAGTCAAAGCCCTATCTAAAATTTGAGAGTTAAATTCTATGATATGGAAACTATGCATTTATTAGGAAATATTTTGTTTATTGCATAAATTTGTAATGTATTTCATGTATTTTTAAAATGTTGTGATTTAGTTGATTGATTGTATATGTAACGGCCAATTATCAGCACGAGAAATATATAGGCACTAAGGAGACGCGCCCTCCTATGAGAAATCCTAGCCCATATTTACGCAAGGAGATCCAAGATTTGAAGAAAGGTACGGAAAACTCCGAACAATTAGTCCGAGGGCCGCGATTGAATTCGAACATAGACCTGTCGTCTACTAGTTTTGTGAGCTGAACTCTCAGCTACTAATGGGGCAGAATGTTGTGAGAGATTTAGGATGAGTTTCCAAAGAAATTTGTAGTTTAAATTACACTGCTCCATAAGTATATCGGGTTAATAACGCTTCTATTATTTCCCCAATTGATTTTTTTCAGTGATTGAACTACATCCGATTTTTTATTTTTTCCTTATTTTATGCACGAGAGAGCATTATTGCAATTGTTGGAAATCAAAAATCCTTATACATATAAAAAAAAAGTAATGATTTGGAAATAAACCAATGAAAATCTGAGTAGATATCTCAGGTGGCGCCCCCCCAGTTCTGTCGTCAAATATTTTTTTATCACCAAATTCACCAAGTTTATCACCAAATTTGGCGATCAAGATTAGTCGCCAAAAGTGTCACCAACTTGGCGATATTTATAATATTTCGCAAAATTCCTATAGACATCCAATGAAAATCAAATTTGCTTGCTTACAGAAAATCAACAAATTGAGATATTTTAATGCAATAAAAACTAATGTTACCTTATGAATAGAGCTTATTATTTATAGTATTTTTGAGAGCAAATAATAACTATTTATTTACACTATAACAATATTTTCATGTGAACCTCTCAGGCAAATAAATCCATATGCTAAAAATTGTAAAATGTTGCATGAATCAGTTAGAATTGATTGACAAGAATATGTTTTAAATTTTATAACTTATAAATTTGATGATAAGCGAAGATATAACAAATCAACAACTTCAGAAGTTGCTTTCAAGTTTATTCAAGGCAAGAAGATGGCCTTGAAACCACTATTATCAATCAAACCTCAAAACATGTAGATCCCATGACATTTTCAATTTTATTTCCTCATGGTGATCTAGGATAAACATACAATATGTTGTCAAATAAAATAAGATTATTACATCTTTACAATACTTTGGACATCGCTTAGCACTACAGAAAAATAATTTTAGCTTTTTACTTAATTTTGTTTATTTAATTCAATTTTCATTAGCTTATTTTAAAATATTTAAATTTTTTTATTAATCAAAAACGAACACAGATTTTGTGTCTCTTAATAGCGGCTGATATGGCCTTCAAAATCTCAAATCAATGGAAAATGAATGGAAACTCGTTTACAGGAAGTTCACCACTTTTCTTATAAATATTAATTCAATCTTTTTAAAGCTGATGAAATTAGCGTGTGTTTAGAATCTGAAGTGACTGAACGGGGGTTGATAAAATCACAACACGAACGTAGCTCGTAGGGACGAACGTAGCTCGTAGAGAGCAAAACCCCTAGTGATAAAAAAAAATGTATGCCGCAAATGCTGCTATTTTTTTCCTTTTTTTTTCATGTCAAAAGACTGAAATATCTAATGCACATTCCTGCATCCTCATACCGCAATATAAACTAAGTAAGAACTATTTGTCAATTTCTGGTGTTGTAGAATTTGTATTTGTAAAATTGGACACTTTACATGCCATTATTCCATCTTATTTTATAGTTTTATTTGCATGACATTATTATCCACATAAGTGGGTAATAAAGCCAAAACTTATTGGTCAAGAATACAGGCCACAACATTTTATGAATACATATGTTCTAAAATATACTTATTTGTATACATGGTTAATAAGTTGCTGTATCAAATTCAATATTTGTAATAAAAAAATCTAAAACAAAGCCGTGAAAATAGGCACAAACTTAACTTGTTATTATTACCACAAGAACTTCTTAGTAAGTACAATAAAATTCATACTAGGCCAAAATGTAATGGAAATATGTTGTGCATCTGAGTAAACCATACATTTCATATTCAATAGGGAACATTCTTTGATAAATTTCAATAACATATAAAATTTTTATGGCAGTCCAGGTCTATTCACGATAGTTAGTGCACGGACAGATGGACAAACAGACAAACCAAATACACAAATACCTTCCAGCTATGTTTCGAAAATGACAATGAAAATGAATAATTTTTGCTTATTTTTAATGGCAAAATGATTTTAACATGGAAGTTGTCCCGTAAATACTTTATTTATGACTAGCTGACCCGCCCGGCGTTGCACAGTTCCGTGATTATTAAAGGAACATGAAATTTGTGATTTTATCTCTCACCCGAAATACGTGAAATTACGTTGTCTGAAGTACACGGCCATTGATTGTCTGAAAAACTAGTTAAAAAAATGAAGAAATAATATTTAGCGGTAAAAATGTTCAAAAGGACTGCAATGGGAAACGGGAGAAAAACTTACATGCAATTCAAGAATAGATGAAATCATGATGCATACAAAAATCTATAATTTTAACAAAAATGACAAAAAATCGATGCTAAAAGCACAAAAAATCAAAAAATCGTTAAGCATCACATCGAAAATCGTATACAAAATCGCATTGAAAATCACTGAAATTGAAAAATCATACCAGACAAACTTTAGTTAATTAGGCTGAAAGTTTGAAACAATTTTAATTTTATAATTCTCAAAAAATAGTCGCAAAATGTGAAGAAATACTAAAAATCGCAATAAAAAAATTCGTTAAAAGTTTCAAAAATTGTCGCACGAATTCCGAATAAACTTTATTGAAGAGAGAAAAAAAATTACTATATTGAGTGAAAAGAATGAAACTGTATTCCTTTCACTAATATGGAAAAATCGCCTCGAAACATAAAAAAAAACGCTGAAAATCATCTAAAAAATTAAATTAAAAAATTCTAATCACAAATCAATAATTGGGCTTGGAGGTGCAAAACTACATGTATAGAGGTACCTTCCCTCCAAATTTTGTAACTCTACATGGAGCGGTCTCTTCAGAACAGCGCCGACACACACACAAACTTGTCTCTTTATTTTTATAGATTGCATTTTTCTTTTTTTAACTTGTTGGATGTGCCAGTCCCAGAACTTTTTTCTATCTCATACATCTTAATGTTTCAAAAAGTAATAACAGGTATTAATATTTCGATGTTAATTACTTTAATACTGTTTTAATTTTGATTTTCATCTTAAATTTCTGCTTCAGTCAATTAATCGGAGTAAAAACGAGTTAATGTGGATCATGATATTTATTAAAATCAACAGTTTTTTGGTATTATATTGTACATCAGCTACTTGCGAATTGCAGGCTTAGTAGGGTAGCGAGTTCCCGTCGCTACATCAATCGCCAATAAACAAAAAAACTACGAAAAGTCTATAAAATTATACAAAAATGGCTATCATAGTGCTCCTTTCCAGAGGAATATTTCTAAATTGAAGAAGAATCAGCCGACCGTAGCCAAAAACACGCACAGAAAATTGGTTAAATTCTATGCATAACTTCATACTTTTTTCAGTGGTAAAACAAAGAAAATGACACAAAAATTGCTACCTCAGCGCCCCTTTCCGAAGAACCATTTTCAAATCGAAGGAGGACCTGCTGGCGATAGCCAAAAGCACATACAGAAACTTTGGTTCAATTCTACATATAACTCTATACACTTTCCGATGGTACAATGGCCACATACGTATAGACAGATAGCCATTTTGTATAAACATGTTTTCTGGAATCTCTGACCCCTAAAACGTGTAAATCCGTCGAAAAAATTTTGATTACACTACTTTCCCATATTGAAAATAGAAGAAAGTTTTTCTGGCACTTCAAATTTTCCTTTGTGCAAACTTAAAGTTTCTTCGCTTTTGAACCCAACTTGAAAACGAACGCGACATGCGTCTAAAGCTCTGCACTTATTATGAAACTTCAGACAAATTTTGTACCAGGCACTATTAAAGAATATTAATTGGAAATAACATTTGTTACTCTTTAGCAAGAAAACAGGACTTATTCGGGGTGAAGAGGAACGAGTGGATAAATCAATTCAATTCTATGCATAACTTCATACATTTTTCAATGGTAAAATAATGAAAATGGCACAAAAATCGCTATCGCAGCACCCTTTTCAGAAAGAAAAAATTTCCAAATCGAAGGAGAACCTGATGGTCATAGCCAGAAACCACTCACAAAAGATTTGGTTAAATTCTATACATAATTTCACACACTTTTCAAATGTAAAATAAAGAAAATGACACAAAAATCTCAGTCTCAGCACTCCTTTCCGAAGAAGTATTTTTAAATCGAAGGAGGACCTGATGGCCATAACCAAAAGCATATAGAAAAACTTTAGTTCAGTTCTATACATAACTTCATACACTTTTCATAAGTACAATGACGACACACGTACGGATACATACGAATTTTGTATAAACATGTTTTGGGAGATCTCTGATCCCTAAAATGTGTAAATCCATCGAAAACCGGAAGTCGGAAATTTTCACAAATCAAATACTTTTTCTTGTATCGATAGAAGAAAAAAAATATATTATCAAAAACATCAGTTTTATACGAATATTTTATAACTGAAGGGCTTTTGTAGAAAAAATTTCGATTACAATACTTTCTTATATTGAAAATAGAAAATAATTACAAAAAACTAGGTGCATTAACCTGAGAAATGACTCACCTGGTTCTTCGTCAAACTTCAAAAGAGGGACATTGTCGAAGTAGAAGCGAAATTTGAATCCGTCGCACATCTTACAATCAGGAGGTAACTTCGACTCCAACTCCGTCAAAGCGATGCTCCAGAAATTAAGTTTCTCCGACACTTCGAATTCTCCTTTGTGCAAACTTAAAGTTTCTTCACTTTTGAATCCGACTTCGAAACGAACACGACATGCGTCTAAATCTCTGCACTTGTTATGAAACTTCAGACAAATTTTGTACCAGGAATTTTTAAAGAATATGAATCGGAAATAACACTTGTTACTCTTTAGCAAGAAAACAGGACTAATTCGAGGTGAAGAGGAATGTGTGGGTAAATCAGTAATCCATTCTAAGTACTGTCCTGCCTTAATATGGGGTGATGTCACTTCTTTCTCGGTAACTGTAGAAAAAGCCATAAGATCCATAACTTGTGTATTTCAAAAGTTTATTTTCATTCAGACATATTCTTTTTCACGAAATAGCTGTGGATGCTTTAGATCTCTTGATAAACGGCAATAATACCTGATAATGCGAAACAATAAGAATTGCTTTATCATGTTTGAATACTCAAGTGGAATTGATAAGATTGCTCAACAATCAGAGCCGTAGCTAGAAGTAAATAATAGGGGGGGGGGGGTCAAGAAAGTGTAAAAGGGTCTCATATTTTCTCTCTCTCTCATGCAGAAAAATAAATTGGTGCATATTCACATTGTAAGTACAGTAAAACTCCGATAATTCGGATTAATTGGGACCAGACCCAATCCGGATTATCGAAAATCCGGATTATCCGGAGAATAAAAAAAAAATGAAATAAAATAAAACATACGCACAGAAAATCACCTTTATGTTTAACTTATTGATTATTTACAGACAGTAAAAATGTTTACTTTGTAATAAAAAAGTTTGTAATTTTTTGCTGTGCCAGTTTTCTATACCTTTTGTGAGCCGTACGGTCACGCTTACCCACTTTAGCATAAGTAGTTCGTTGGGTGTAGTTTAAATAAGAGTTTAAATAAGAAAGTTTAAGGTATTCTTCCGAAAAGATTTGAGAAAAAAGTTTTTTTTTTTAAATTCAGAATACGATGATGAAACAAGTTTATGCTATGGAAATTAACCAAATCGTTTCTCAATCGCTTGACCAAACCGATCCGGATTTACGGGTCCGGATTTGCGGGGTTCTACTGTACTATGTTGCTTATTAAACTCTTGTAATAACGCTATTTTATGCTAAAAAAATAATATGATAAGGAAAACTTTGAGTGTATAACTAGTGCAGTATTAAACACCATGTTAGCTTCATATATACAATAGGAGTGTTGAAACATCTATTTTAGTTACAATTTAGTATTTCTGCAAAACTGTTAAACAGCCTTAAAACTAAATTAGGTTTTTGAACAGGATTTCATTTGGATTTTCGGAACAGAAATTCATTTAGTGAGCTTGGAATCTTTTCCAGGAGAAACTCAAAATATTTTAGCAGGAAGGGTGACCCCCCCCCCCCCTAGCTACGAGCGTGTTAACAATCCCGCATGTGAAGTAGATTGATTTAGGATACATCAGAAAATTGTTCTGAATTTATTTTTGAAATTTATAATCTTACCGTTCAAAATGTAGGAATTAAGTTAAATTTTTCTTAAGGGGACTTCGTACCCTTCATTCGGCGAAAAATGAGGATAATATCGATTCTCTACTTTTTTCTGGATAAATTATATTTTATTACATCTGGTACATTCTCATGAAATTTTGTAAAGATACGGGTATTATAAATACAGCTTAAAGCGATTTAGATACATCGCTCTTTTTTAAATACCACCCCGTCCATTTCACCAAGTTACTTTTCTCAGTTTGTGCTTTTTAGACGAAGAGGCATAGGCATGTGATAAAACTTTTATGCATATTTTCAATTGATTTTTTGATAGGGGGGGGGGGAGGGGAGATTGTTCCTTATCGTCAACTAGATTCCGGACGAGCGTCTTTTACAGAATTTTTAAGCTTTTTTCAACTTTTTTTTTTTAAGTAAAAATTGTTGCCTAAATTGAATTGCAAAAATGCTCGGATTAACCCTTTTCGGCACACCGTGCCCGATCAGGGATACCTAATTTTTATTCCAAACTTGCAAACGTCACCAATAATATTTTAATAATATTTTGCTTTTACGATGAAAGCTTAAATTAAGGATTTCAAAATATCTCAAAAATTCGTTTGTGAATTCCGGTGTCAGTCGATAATTTCTCATTTTACTAACCGATTTTGCCCGTGCCGGAAAGGGTTAAATAAGGCAAAATTTACAATAAAATTTTACTGATGTGAGTAATCAAGGATTCTGGGCACCTTAAGTGACACAGACTTTCGTCAACATGGGGTTAAATATTGGCCTTAGACGCATCTTCCAATTGTAAATCTTCACTGAAAAAGGCGCAAAATATGATGGCATAAGAGTTGCAAATCCGTGGGGTGTCTATTTTAAAAAGTACGAAAATTAAATATTTATACAGTCCCCGTAGAGTAAAATTTCCAATTAGGTAAACTTTCTTTAACCACTGCAGAATACAGTATAAAAAAGTCCATCTTCATAACTGCAAAACTCACAGAGTTATGACCGCTTAAAAATTCCTTAGGTTTTATAGGATTAGACACAAATTGACGTGAATGAAATCCAAGAAACAAATGTTGCTTTGAGGGTTCCAGGAACCATGCAAAAAATATATTTAGTGAGTTAGAATTTTGCTTTTTCTTCTTTTTTTGTGGTGGTTAATCATATAATTTGTAAACAAAACCACATACTAAAATTCTTCATAAAGTTTTAACAAATTTTAAATAATTAGTATTTTTTTAAGTGAGGTAATTGAAAATCGTTGTAACTCGAAACATGGGATTTCAAATTCTTTTCTTTTAAGTAAAGATGTTTAGTTTTGTTTCAGGATTTTTAAATAATAATTTTAAAAATATAGATAAAAATTATTTTTTAAATGTTGTATGTTATTTTTTCAAAAATCACAAAGATTGAAACCAAGATTGGCTTCTAATAAAACTTTTAAAGCTTTTTTAAAAAATAACTCCTTTCTGTAGCTTAAACTTTAATTCTGTTTAACTTTTGTCGTTTCCACCTCCTTTCTGTACTATTCTAATGCCCGTCAGATATTTAAAAGAATGCTTTTTCTAACATGCCGATTAGGAGTTTTTTCATGAACTTTAGCCCTCACAAACTGAAGCTTTTTATCTTCCTGGCGGCCGTTAAAAAAAGGAGAACCGGAAGGGCTTACACCCGAGACCTTATTTTTCTGAAGACTCGGGCATGCCGGGTCTAACATATTTTTTCATTCCGAACCCAGACTAACTTTCCTTCTCGATCTGCACGGACTTAAATTTTCTGTCCCGTTCTCGACAGAACCCGTACAAAAATCATTGGCCCTGATTGACCTAATCATTGCAAAAAATAAGTAAAATTTGGCCGAGCCCAAAAATTTTTACAAAAAATGCATATATTTTTAATTTGCCATTATTTTACAATAAAAATTTAAAATTTATTTATTTAAAGGCAAACAATTAAGATATGAAAAAGAATTTTAATAATGCAGAGTTTGATCCCTATTTTGCATTCAAAATGAGTCAAAAACTCGTTGCTCAGAGGCATTGATAAATGGTGTAAGTCACGAATTTTGGATTTTCGTACCTCTGCGAATTTTGAAGACAGCGAGGTGTTCTTATTTTTTTTCCAACTTTAATTCAGAAATCGTCAAGAAGTTTCCTAATTGGAAATATTGCCTTAAAGGTGTCATATAGGAATTTAATTTTCGTATTTGTTTTGATAAATAGACGATCCATGGAGTTGAAAATTTATATCATCCCATTTTGTACATTTTTTAAAATGAAACTATGCAATTGGAAGTAAGGGTCATCTAGAAGTAATATTTATGGAATTAGCCTATTGTTTCGATATTTATTAATCACCCAGTATACTATTGATATCATTAAGTGCATATATTTAAACGACGCAATATTACTACAAATTATTTTTAAAGTGTAAAATTTTTTTATGTTTTGAAATTGTGGGGAATAAAATCTTTTTTTCCTGGAAAAATTGCGAAAAACAAATTTTTTTTACAAAAAAAATTTTTTTTTGCAATTTACTTTCTTAGGAAAGATAAAATATACAGTTTTTAGGTTTAAGCACAGTAAAATAATTACTCTCACTTTACAGGAATATGTTTAGAAAAAAACTATTCAAAAGTTAATCTGAGTCTTAAAGGTTTTACGAAAGTTTTTCTGTGAGGAAGTGAGATATAGTACAATATAGTAAAAGACGACGCCCGACCTAATGTAAATGACAGCAGCGCCCCTAGTGGCAAAACTTGGAAGATATATATTGCAAAACGAAAAGAGATAAAGCAAAATTTCCAATTAGAAAGTTTTAGAGCATCATTTAATTAGTACGAAATGACATTTGATTCACAAGGATAAGATAAATCATCGCCTGGGTATACCCCAAAATGTGCGAAATCGATGTACTCCATTTTGTGTAAACTTTTTAAAGAAATAACCAGAAATATAAAAAAATACGCACAATTTATTGCATAAATACGTTCTTACGTCAATACATTTCAATAACATCATACCAAAAAAAAAAAAAAAAAAAAAAAAAAAAAAAACAGAAAACAAAAAACAGAAAAAAGAAAAGAAAAGAAATTTTAAAGTAAAAACGCTCGAACATTCCGATTATAATTAGTCTGCCATTGAAAAGTTTATGCTATGAGATTATGCTGTTTGTATCAAGCGAGTTCAAACACATTATAATTTAAAATTTTAAACGCATTGAAAATTAAATTTGTAATTATATAAAACGCCAAAATACTCCAGTAGTACCAAATTGCGTAAAAGAAACACCCTTATACCTCCAAATGTAATAAGCATATTAAATAACAATTTAGTGCGTCGGAATAAGCGTCTCATTTTCAATTAAAGCAGACCTTAGAATTAAAATTTGAATGAAATACAGGGTCATAAAAAATCAAAGAATGTAAAAAGAAGGATTACAAATATCTCGTCAACTAATAATCCAATTGACTTCGTTCTTTATGCAAAATTTGTGTTATTTTACTGTCTTTCACATCCACTTCTTAAAATTAAAAAAAATAGAAAATTTTTATATACCTTTCATTAGAACGAATATTTCGAGAGTCCAAAAAAAAATCCGGATACTCGAGGTTACTGATATTCAACAGGCTTCTTTCTATTATTTCATATTATGTACACATCAAATTTCAAGTCTCTATCTCAATTTGTTCGGGAGATAGAGCGTTTACAGACAGACAGACAGACGGATGGCAATTTTTCCCCTAATTATAAGTTTTTCGGAATCGCCAGTGTATGAAATATGAAAATCCGTCAAAAAAAATAATAATGATAAATAATAATAAAAATAAAAAAATAATTTTTAAAACGATTGTAAGGCTTACCCTATACTACGTATGATGAGTAAGTAAAAACCAATCTCTGGATGTATCGAAATTTGTGCAGTTATCGCTAAACGGCACTTGACATATTAAAAAGGAGGTTTCTAATGCGTGTTAGAGCATTGAACGTCCCTGAAAACAACGAAAAAGAAAAAAACATTACTGGATGTAGCAATCGCTAAAATGCAGAAAACTCGTTAATGCTATGTGTTAACCCCTTTGGGACGAGCGATTGGCTTGCATGCGGCATAAAGTGCTCAGAATTCTTGTTTATCCCCACCAGTAAAATTTTACTGTAAAATTTGCCTTTTTTAATCGGAGCATTTTCTCGGGTCAATAAGGCACACATTTCTGTTTTAAAAGACCAGTGACAAAATAACGAAAATTTCACGAAAGGCTCTTGTCGCAAAGGGTTTAATGTAAAAGTATCAAATTTTGGATTTTTAATTTTTATTATTAAGATTACCTACTAGTCACTCAAAAATACTCGGATGATAATGTTAAGTCTATGGATGCGTTTATTTCAAACATCTCGTTCAAATCTTGATATTTTTGAAGGATTTTTTTTAATAAAGGGTAGCTGAGGACGGATAGTTTTTACTTTTTCGATTTTGGTTTCAGATTTTTTTTTATTACTTTAACTTTAAAAAACGGTTTGAAGCTGTTCTGAAATTGAAACTTTCTTAATATAAAAAAATATAATCAAAATCTAAAAATTACAAGCTAGCCTTAAAAATAGCTGTCGTCAACTATCCTGTGCAAAAAAAATCGTTCAAAAATATTAAGATTTGAGCAAGATATTTGAAAATAGCGCTTTCAGACTTAAGGGATCAAGTGCCCTTTGAACTAACAATATACGTGTAAGAATTGCAGTCATTTTATATCTAATTGAGTTTTAATTATAAAACTGAAAGCACATATAAAGAAAGATTTATTTTATAAATTACGGTTATTAAAAAATGTACGCACATATATGAAGTTTTTAAATTTATTTTTAAAGATAATATTATTTTTACAAAATAATTATTCTTGCATGCATTGCGCACATGATTTTTCACATTTGAATGGTTAAAAAAATCAACATTTTCTTGCTGAGTAGAGAAATGATGTGTTATCTAAATGAGGTACAATGAAAAAGAAAAAAAAGCTTATAGATCCAGAGAATAATGTATATATATATATATATATATTTAAAAAATTAGAAAAATCGGGAATTTTTTGTGCAAAAGAACCCGCGAATTCTAAACTTCTAATATGAGGAATCATAATAATAGCTCATTTTGTGCTACTGATACTTTGATACTTTCAGCGAAAATTTTGTAAAATTCTAGGCAACCATTTTTCAGAAATCGTGCGGCCAATGATCATAATCACTGTTTTGAGAAAGTTGACTTAAAAGATTAAATCAGCCATTGATCATATAGGAAAAGCTCTAAGTGTTTTAGACATAAATTCTCTTCTAATGCGAATTTTTGTATGAGGTTTATTTTTAAATATTATCTTAAGGAACCATATTTAATTAAAAGCTATTTCTTGAAAAATCGATTTTTGGCGTCTTTGAAAGGTACCTGACCGCTTAACATTATCATCCGGGTCTATTTGGATGACTAGTGTAGGCTCTTAATGACAGAAATAGTGTTTAATTATCTTACAGTTTATGTTAAGAAATTTCCAATTTTTTTTCAAGTAAACATCTTTGAAAAAATAGTTTTCTTTCCCAAAATTACTATGATTTCTTTAAACATTTTCAGTACTCCTTTTTGCTTTCTAAAAATTAGGTTTTATGGATTTTCAGAGAAAAAAGCACAAACAATTTAAGCAGAATTATTCAAAAGAAAGCCAACAAAACAATATGAATATAAAATGTTGAAAAAAGCTAGATAACAATTGAGGCGGGAATGGCAATATCCCCATGAGATGGGCAAGTAATCATAAATTAGAAAATCATTATATTTCTTTTTTGCAAAATTGCAAAAATCTTACTTTTTAGGTGCTTTCGTAAATATGTAATATTTATACACTATGCGTAGCACCTAGAGTCGTCATTCAGTCCGTCAGTCTGTCTATCCGTCCGCATATTACAGTGCAAAAACTACCAACAGGATCGTTTGAAATTTCAATATAGAATTATTGCATAATTTTGTAGAATCATTTCAAATTTTTTAAAATCCCATGTATAGTTTCGTTACAGGGGCAATCAAAAGTATTCCATTACATTACGTCCAAAGGGAAAAATAGTTTCAAGCGCATTTTAAGGATGTTATACTCATTCGAACAAAACAAAACTGATATGCATCTATGAAGTATATACTAAAATATATATACTGTACAATCTGTGGTGCAAAGAACATTGATTATTAATATATAGGGCCACTCAAATATATTCCATAACTTAATGATATAGAGGTAAATGGTCTTTGAGGCACGTTTTAATTATATAAAACTATTTTACATTTAATGAAATTAATATACGTTGCTGAGGTTTACTAAAACTTACTTCCTGTATAATAAAAAGCAGATAGTATTTACAGAGACACACAAAAGATTCATCTCCTATCGGAAATATACTGTTCAAGTTAAGTATACTAAGGTCTGGATACTTTTAAAACTTCGTTATAGTAATAATGTACCTCATTTGCTACACTTGACGTGCAATTTCCAACTTGTTAATAAAGTGGGACAATATACACACTTTCCCATATTCATCGTGATTGGTCGGATAAAAAACCGTGTGAAAAAACTGAATGCTCCTAAAAAAATCGAATAAAATAAAATAAAATACATTAAATCCTGATCTTAAACATGCGTCAAGCTCTTTGAGCGATAATCTCCAGCTGACAGAAGTCACTATTCCGATATAATTTATCATTTTTCTCATAATTTAAAAACCACATGCGTAAGTCAGAATTATCTGAATGTATAGAAGATAATTCTTTTATATAAGTTGATTTTTCAATTTTGCATGGATATATTGGTTTTAAATTTAAAACTACACTATGTGGAAATTACTTAAAGATGATAAAAAAAATTAGAAGGTGGTAAATTACTTTTAATAAGGTACCCTGGGGTAATAACGCCAGGCGGGGTAATAACGCCAAGTGCTTATATTTTGCACAATTATGAAATAATCAGGTAAATGACACCCATGTGCTCTGCGCAGAAGGGTCTTGAGTCATATAAATCGCAAAAAACAGCTTCAATTTAATTTGTTTCATTTTTAGGTCTTATTGTTTTTACAAACAACTAAAATTAACGCTTGATCTAAAATTTGCGAGATACGTTTTGTGATGTGAAGACTATCTTTTTATCTGGAAATACTTTGTTAATTACATAAATTTGTAGTGCATTTCATGTACTTTTAAAATGTTGTTGAAGATTTTGGATATCTTCTCGAGATAATTTGTAATTTAAAATGTACTGCGCAATAACTACACCGGGGTAATAACGCCAATCCTTGGTTTAATACCCCCGTTGATTCCCTACGTGGCCGAGCTACATCCTAAATACTGATTCAAATAAACACAGTTAAAACTGTGGAATGTTTCTTATATTTCTATTTAAATGGTCCTTTTTAAGCAAAAAGAAGCTCACGGTCTGATATTCTTTTGCCTCACCCCACCCCCTCCCACACCACACCTTTATTTTTCTTACACTTTCACAAAAAATTGAACATTTTCAATAGCTTGGAATGCAATTTGTCAATTTCTAAGTTTGTAGAGTTTGTATTTTTAGAATTGGGCTATCTACATGCAATTATTCCATCTTATTTCATAATTTTGCTTGCATGGCGTTATTACCCATATAGGTGGGTAATAACGCCAAATAGCATGGGTCAAGAAAAAACGCCATTACATTTTATGAATACATATCTGTTAAATTATTTTATTTTATATAGATAGTCAATGAGTTGCTGTATCAGATCCTATATTTGTTTGAAAAATACAATCTAAAACTAAGCCGTGAAAATTGGTAGAACCTTAACGTGGCGTTATTACCCCAGGGTACCTTACTTAGTATTTTCAACTGTAAACATAGCTATCGACCGAGGATACAAAATAAAATAAAAATGTAAATATTAACATCTTAATTTTCAAATGTCACGTAATTGGAGTGAATGAGAAAGTGTCAAGATTCAACCAGAAGTAAAATATTCAAGTCCCTTTTGCAGATGCAAAAATTATATGTCCCTTAAAGAATTACCGTGAATTAATCATACGAAAATCAATAGAAATTATTACTAAAATAAATATTGTTTGTAACGACGTTCTATTCTACAACATACCAGGAATTTGGATCAATTTACTTAAAGAACCATAATACAAGTAACTGTCCACGTGCCTCAATATCTACATCTTATTTTTTAAAAATTTATTTATTAAAAATTTGACTTATTTATTTATTTAATAAAAATTTGACTTTCACTTTCACTCCAATTACGTGACATTTGAAAATTAAGATGATCATATTTGTATTTTTATTTTATTTTGTATCCTCGGTCGATAGCTATGTTTACAGTTGAAAGCACTAAGGATTAAAGTTATTTAACACCTTTTAATATACATACATATATATATATATATATATATATATATATACTACCTCAGACATAAAAGTTCGGTGAATGAATTCAGAACAATCGATCTGGCAACACTGGGGAAACAAAACGATTGCACCTGCATAGAGGCAAGTATAGATCATCTCCTCCCACCTTTGTTCAGTTGAGCGTCGTTGATGTTCTGTGTAAGACGTGCTTTACTAAGTATTTGTTCAGTATGTTGGTTCTTAATTGAGAACAGGAAAATGAACGAACAAAAGATCAGTTTAAAGTTTGGTTTTAAGCTTTGCAAATCAGAAAAAAAATCATGAGAGGTAGTGCAAATTAAACATCAACCATATTCGCCAGATTTCAACCCTCGAGACTACTTTCAATATCTACGACTCAAACTCTCTTTGAAAAAGATTTGACCCTATTGTTGACATCCAACGAAACGTGACGAAGCTTTTGAACTCCATCCCAAAAGAACGCTTTTTGCGAATTTCACAGGACATGTATAGCAGTTCTCAGCGGTGCATATTTAAGGGAGGCAACTATTTCGAAGGATGGTATGGTAACTTTCGTTAATATTTCATCTACATTAATTTTACAGGACTATTCACCGAACTTTATTGTCAGACGTAGTATATATATATATTGTCATCTTTAAGTAATTTACACATAATGTAGTTTTAAGTTTAACTTTTTAAAAGATGGATATAGCTTTATACATATTTATTTGTTACTATATTGATTTTATTTCAATTTAAAATATATAATAGAATCCCACTGTTCCTAACTCAGATTTGTTAAAAATCCGCCTATTCCGAACAAAGTTTTTTAAAAAATACCTTTTTTTTTATTTAAAAACAGGAAAAATTAAAAAGATGTTCTGAAAAAAAGTTACATTTATTGTTACACAAAGAAGTTGAATAGAGGTATACATGGACCTAACATATGCCTAACAGAACATATCGGCTCCATTTAAGTAATTCTGTAGAATCATTTTTAATCACTGCTAACACAAACTAGACATTGGGGGTTACTGTCATACTTACCCATCATGGATATGCATAGCATAATATATGAAATAAACATCCTTATAACTCCAAAAATAAATAACAATATTAACTAGCAGTTTACTGCGTCGGATTAAACGTCTCATTTTCTATTAAAATATACCTTTGAATTTAAATATGAATGAAATACAGGGTCATGAAAAATCGAAGAGTGTGGAAAACAGGATTACAAATATCTCGGCAACTAATAATCTGATCGATTTCGTTCTTTATGCAAAATTTGTGTTATTGTATTGCCTTTTACGGCCACTGCTTAAAATAAAAACAAAAAAACGAAAATTATATTCATACCTTTCATCAGAACGAATTTGACAAAAATAGTTTTGGGTAATCGAGGTTACTGATATCAAATAGGCTTCGTTCCATTCTTACATACCAAGTATATACAAAATTTCATGTCTCTATTTCAATTTGTTCGGGAGATAGAGCGTTTACAGACAGATAGACAGACGGACGGACAGCAGTTTCTTTTCGGAATCTCCAATATCTGAAACATGTAAATTCGTCAAAAAATTTTTTTCAATTTTCAAAACGATTGCAAGATTTACCCGATACTACGTATGATGGGTAAGTAAAATAACTAATTTAAGCACACTTAAGAAATAAATTCGGAGATTTTTCTTTTATGACGAAGAGCATTCAATCAACTAAATAACTTGTTTTTTTTTTGTTTTTTGTTTTTTGTTTTTTTTTGTCATTGTTAACTCAGATTTATGTTTGGAGAAAAGTGTATTTAATGCTATGATACTACAGTTGTTGTTTTTATTTGAAGAGTTTGTTATACAAGGTGGTCATAACAAAAACGTCCTCGACATTTGTACCCCTAACAACGTAACCACCAAACAATCGAAAGGAAATTTCAGATTTAGTTACTTGAAGGTATGCGCTCGAGATCGTGAAGATTTAAAACAATACATATCTCATGGTAACAGTGAAAAAGTTTCGAAATTTTCGAATAGCAACATCCTTTTTTTTCCTACGCAAATTCTTAGGTGTATAGAAAATTCATAAATGGCATTGAAATGATACTCGTATGACTAAAATTAGCGGTGTAATATCGTGGCACTATATTCTAATTGGTTCATATGTAATGTAATACTCAGCAATCTAAAATAATTGACTGCATTTTTTATTTTCACTATGCGTGAACAAACAGAACTCCAAAAACACATTTTAAAACAAATATTACAATATTACAATATTTATATAAAAGGTAAATGTATATATTAAATGTGTATGTTTATCTTTTATTAATACAGGTAATAAATGCAAACTTCAAACTGATATCAAAATGTCCTGGGAGATTTTCCAAAAATGCTCTTAAAATACTCTTTCTCTCTCTGATAGCTACAAAGATAAAAGTAAAAGAAAATATTGACAATTTTTAAAAATTATTAGCTTAATTTTGCCGAAATCTTTACTGTCATTAGAATAAGATTTCGGCATTCTCTTTTAGGTTTCTTCTTGTACAAATTCAATTAGAAATATGTAAAAAAAGAACTAAGTAATTTTCAACCGATTATTTTGTATCGTAAAGATTTTTAAATGTACTATTTTAAATGTAGGAATACAAATTTTGTAACTATAATTTTTCCAGCATTGTGTATACATGTATTTCAATATAAAATAGACCTTAATAATAAACAAATTGGAAATTGCACGTGAAGCGTAGCAAATGAGGTGCGTTCGTACGATAACGTAGTTTTAAAAATATCAATCTCAGAAAACTGTAAATAATTACAATTAAAATGCACACCAAACAATGTTCTCCCTATACCATTATGCAATGGAATACTTTTGTGTGGCCTTGTAAATCAATAACAAATATTATTTGCACTACAGATTATGCAAAATGTATATTATAATATCTACTTTATAGATGTATATCAATTGTATTACGTTCGAATAAGTGTAACATCATTAAAATGCATTTGAAACATTTTTCCCCATTAACCGTAATGTAACGGAATATTTTTGATGATCTCAGTAATTGATCTATGCATCCGATTTTCTTAAAATTTGAAATAACTCGACAAAATTATGTAATAATAATGTATTAAAAATTTCAAACGATTAAAATGCATTTGAAATTTTTTCCCCATTGATCGTAATGTAATGAAATCCTTTTGATTATCCCTGTAATTGATCTATGCATTTGATTTTCTTAAAATTTGAAATGACTCGACAAAATCATGTAATAATAATATATTTAAATTTTCAAACGATTCGGTTGGGTAGTTTTTGCGTTGTTGTATGCGGACGGACAGACAGACGGACGGACTGAACGACAACAAACAGAGAAGGAAAACTTGCAGCAAATATGGAAAATCCTTTAAGAATACCTTTAAGAATACCTTATGGATACCTTTAAGAAAGGTATCAAATAACTACAAAAATAGAAATCTAAATGACAATACACTATGAAAATGTGCAATGTAGCAATAAAGTTAGCTTATAAAAATTAAGAAATCTGCTAACATTGCAAACCATTTAGCTAATCGATTATATATTAAATAATATGTAAGGTACCCGTAATAAGAATAGGATTAAGAATAGGATTAGGTACAAAGTGGAATAAAATTACATCAATAAAGCAGACATTCATAATTATTTGCGCTTTTGCATCATAGTAATTTGAATGCTAATATGTAACCATTATATAATACTACAATTCAACATCTACAATGAATTCTACATTGTATCCAAGGAATATAGATTGACCGTAAAGTTAACCTCAGGTAAAATGCACTGTTAAAATAAAGGTGACAAACCGGTGCCATTTAGGACCCGGAGGTGAAAAGGCAATAGGGTTTATTGGAACCCTAGGGTGCCATAGGCGCTTGGATATGTGGTTGCAGTGCCGGCAGGTCTCTTACTGGGTGATTGGAGCTAAATAAGGTGCCATACACTTCGTATTGGCAGCAATGTGGCACATCATCGGGTGACTGGAACCATGCGCATGCGCTGTGATGTGTGTCTTTCTGTTTTCTGTGACGGCAAGTAAAATCTATGGCTATGAGTGAATGAAGGTGAGCTCGATGGCCGAGCGGTTCGAACGCTGAGCTTGTAATCATACGATGTGAGTTCGAATCCTTCGACGGCCAAAAGTCGGTTTGTATATTTTTTAATTTTTTATTATTGGAAACTCTGGATTAAGGGTGCCATCTTTTCACCCTAATTAAAAGTGTCGTTCTGGCTCCTTTAGGGGTGTCACCAGTGAGACAAGCCTTAGACCCCTAAAAGGTGCAATGTGTCACCATTAGTTTTAACAGTGTGGAGCGATTAAATCAGAATTGATGCTGATGATAATAGTGATTATATAGGCCAGTTTTACTATATTCTTCTTGTAAGTCAATTTTCTAGTTCAGATGTTTCTAATATATACATATAGAGCTAATTTAAAGTTAAAGTAGTGAAAAAGCGCAATATACACCATACAAACTTGAGAAATATTCGAAATGTAATCTCTACTTTCATTAAATTACTAAAGAAAAATCAAGTTATCTAAAGATAAAAATTATGAAATCAATAGAAATTTTATGTCGAGCTTATAACACTTGTAACGATGCTTTGTCATACGCCATCCCAAGAATTTGGCAAAGTCTAATCAAAATAACTTGAACATCCCCTCTTCTATAGAAAATTTAGAACATTCCGATAACTTGCTTCACCTTCTCCCCCCCCCCCTTTCACGTTGACGTTTGGATCAGCCCATCTCATATAACAGAACTGAGCCTTCGACTTTTACTCTTTTTATGTTGTTTTTAACCCTGATGATGATCGTGATATGCTCGAAAGTACTAGGTTTTAATAATCATTCTAAATAAAAACACCTTTAAGTAATTAGAATATTTTATTGTGGTTTAATTTTCTACTTTCATTGCATAAGACGAACGAAATTTGTAAGGCGCACTCTATAGTTAGAAAGTTACGCTTTATGCATTGAAAAAATACAGTAGAAATCTGCAACCTTGAAACCCACAACTTTCTAAAACCTGCACATAATTTACGGATGTAAACAATGAAAAACTCAATTCAGATATAGGGACAAAATTTGACTTTTTTTAGTTCGATATCAATTCCATATATATTTATAGTATTTTTTAATATTATTGAATTCATGTTTTTTTTCCATGAAAGAAGAATAAATTTATTTCTAAAAAAGTTCAAGATATTGCTGATATCAGTGGTAATCACAATCTTCTTACCAAATATATTTATGCATTAATAAAGCTTTTTTATATGATTAAGTCTGGCTAAACCTGAAATAAAACTTCCTTATTTTATGATTTTGATGCGAATTAGTAATTTACCTTTATGAGGCAAGTTTCGTTGAATAATTTAGGAAAAATACATTTTATCTTTATAATGAACCATTTAATTAACTTGACCTTTGCTTTTAATATTTTAATCATTTAAAAAATTATCTGAATTTTTATTATTTTACTTTCTTACTTATCTTAATATTTTATTATATTGTAAGCATCAATTACAGTTTCGATTGCATTATTAATTACATTCAAATTACTGTTTAAAAAATGTAAACAAAGCGATGACCCAGAAATCTGCAAAATTCTAAAATTCGCACTACCTCTGGTCCCGAGCTATGCGAATTTGAGGAAAGGCTACTATACTGTAATATTGTACTGCATTTTGATCAACAGGAAAATCCGTTATCAGACTTTTTTAGATTTTCATACACTTTAAAGTGGAAACTTTTGTTTCAAATCAGTATCTGAACATAAAAACATCGATGATCGCCAGATCAAAGGTAAACATCGAAACATCTGTTTTTTGATGATAACGTGCTTCCAATTGCAGGTAATTTATCAGAGCTTTTCCATGTTACTGTAACTTATCTTGCTATTTTTTATCGCATTTTAATTTAAAACGCCTTTTCATCCTGTTTCATGTTTTAAATGCATCAGTGAAGGGTTACAGGATGTTAGTTTTTATTAATATATCGATATTTTTAATATTGGCAAGATGTGCACATAGCAACGTCCTCCCGTACAATCAATCTGCTGTGATTCAAGAAGCCCGTAAGTCTACAAGTGTATTTTATTGCTTTAATCATAGTAAACATATAATTGGTAATTATCTTAAATTCCACGTACATTTCCTTTTAATTTTAACTTTTATGAATAATTAATGTTAATTTTACTGTGCACAGCTGTGGGGGGAAAAGTATACGCCCCCTACTAACTCCTCAACAAATTATCGTAGAAGAAAGTTACTGGCATCGAACGATTGTAAATTAAGTCTAGCTTTAAATGATGTATATAAAATTTGCTTAGAGGGCAATCTACATATTAAAACGAACGAAATCATTCATTTTTTTTTCAATGGCAATACCCAATTTTAACAAGATATTTCAAATTTTCGGTTCAAACTATGCACAAACACGAAATTTCAAATCATTTGAATGATAAGTTTTTGAATTATAAAAATTCAAAATTTAGTGCATCTTATGCTAAATTACATTTTCATATTTATATTAATATTCTGAACTTGTACTCCAAATGTGCTAATTTTTTATGTAGCAATAATACTAAAATACCTAAACATGAATATGTTGAATTTGCAATTTTTATAGTTTTATGATATAAATTATGAATTTAATTAGATTAATTTTAATTACGATTATTCAATCGGTAAATTAAATATAACAGATATAATTTTTCATGTGGGTGTTTTTCACCCACATGGGAAATTTACATCTGTTATAATTAATTTACCGACTGATGGAAATTTTACATCTGTTATAATTAATTTACCGATTGATGGAAATTTTACATCTGTTATAATTAATTTACCGATTGAACAATCGTGATTAAAATTAATCTAATGTAATTTCGTATGAAGCGATTTTCTGCAGTTCCATATATTGATCTTCGATTTATTCTGTTGAACTTATCCAGAGTATCAGACCAGATTAAGTGATCGTTGAAGTTAATTGGGTGAAATGGTCCTCCAGTGTTCGTGGTTCGGGATGGCTCAGTTGGAAGAACATTGGCGGCTTCAGCCAATACATCCCTGGTTCGAATCCTGGCCCGGACTTATTTCATCCACATGAAAAATTTATATCTGTTATGAATTTAATGTTCGAAAAAATTATGAATTGCAATCTACAATATTTTCTTTTTTACTTCCTTCTATCTTCAATAGAAGAAAGTATTGTAATCGAAATTTTTTTCGACTTCCGGTTTTCGACGGATTTACATATTTTAGGGGTCCGAGATTCCAAAAAACATGTTTTTACAAAATGTCTGTCTGTCTGTCCGTGTGTGTGTGTGTGTCTGTGTGTCTGTATGTCGTCATTCTACCATCAAAAAGTGTATGAAGTTATGCATAGAAATGAACCAAACTTTTTGTGAATGTTTTTGGCTGTGGCAAGCAGGTCCTCCTTCAGTTTTGAAATATTCTGCAGGAAGGGGGCGCTGCAATCGCGATTTTTGTGCCATTTTCAATATTGTACCGACTAAAAGTACATGAAGTTATGCATCGAATTGAACCAAATATTTTGTGTAAGTGTATGACTATGGCTAGTTGATCCTCCTTGAATTTGAAAAAAATCCGTTTGAAGAGGGCGCTGCAATCGCGATTTTTGTACCATTTTCAATATTGTATCGACCAAAGGTATATGAAGTTATGCATCGAATTGAACGAAATTTTTTGTGTAAGTGTATGGCTATGGCTAGTTGGATCGCCCTGAATCTGAAAAAAATCCGCCGGAAGGGGGCGCTGCAATAGCGAATTTTGTGCCATTTTCAATATTGCACCACATAAAAGTGTATGAAGTTAATTCTAGAACTGAACTAAATTTTTTGTATATGATTATTTTTTGGTACGGCATGTATGTCCTCCCTGAATTTGAAAAAAAAATCTGCCTATCATTCTATTGTCCATCGGCTCGTGCAAGGACAAAAATTCGTTTTTACTCAATTAATTTAATGAAGCAGAAATTTAAGATGAAATTCAAAGTTGGTATGTTATTGAATTAAAATTATTAAAGCATTAAAATGAGTAACTATTTTTTTTAAATGTACGTATGAGATAGAAGAAAGTTTTGGGATTGGCACATCCAACTAGTTTTATGATCAAGAAGGGGGCTCTCTCGGTCAACAATCGAGTACCAATTTTAATTTGGATACAATTCCTAAAAAATACCGTTACTTCCCACACCGCACGGTATCCCCCCCCTCTTCAAAGGTCAAGAAAAGTGTGTCGGGCTGTCAGGTGCAGTAAAATAAAGCTATCCCCTTCGGATTAAACTAAATTAGCGCATTCGGTTAATCTGTAGGGGATATATCGAGGTATCCATTTTTATGCTTGTTTTAAAATAATTAATTTATCAAAAACGTATCGTGCGAATTGCAGAAAATTTAGTTTTAGGCTGATTGAAGGATGTAGAGTTCATTTATGCTGTTAGAATAGGGTACTGCTATTGAAAAAAAGAACAAAGTTAGGGTTTGTTTCAATCGTCTCCTAAACAATTTTATTTGCACAGTTTAAAAGTAGACATTATTTCCAATCGTTTGGTGACAGTAACTTTTTTCTACAATGATATTTTGCAGAGATTGTAGGAAGTGTTTACTTTTTTATCCCCCGGTTATTTTATTTATTTTACAACAAATTTTAATGATCGTTCCACTTCTGAATATGCATTTTGTTTACCACACATTTTGTTAGGGCGCTAGAAAAAATGCTGTTAATTATTTTTTTTATCAGATTCCAATTTAAAGAATTTCTAATTTTAATTTTTAGATTATATGGGTATTTGTGCAATAATAACATATCATTATTATTAATAAAATAATTTAATTTACAAACACATATTTTCGCAAGTTACCTTAACAGACTACGTAACAAAGAATAGACACAAATTTTACTTTAGCGTTGATAATAAAACTATAAATTCCTTTTACAATGTTTTAACTGCGTTCATAGTTTATTTCTTATTTTGTTTTTTAAAATATTATCAACACTGCAATCTTTTCAATCTTGTAAATAACGAAAAATCTCAATAGAATATGTAACAAGAGAGAAAAAACTGATTTTTCTTTGGAAAATTTCCTTATAATACTTTCCAAAATTGTCATGCTACATTTTATTTATGTAAACAGAATTTTTTTGGGAAATATTTAATCCTTTATTTTTTAAATATAGCCAGCAATCCGGAATAGGAAACTAACATTGATGCACTATTAATTTGTCTGTATAATTTCTTATTAAAAATAAAAACATTACTATACATGATTAATTTTAAAAACCGATTGTAGAGAGTTTTACACAATTATACAAGGGTTAACTTGTTCACCAATTTCAACATTATTAGTTTAAATTACATCTGCAGCATTGATAGATGGAAGACACGACGTCTAGACTTGCTAATATGGTAGTGTTGCTTGCGTAAATATTCTGAATATTATGATAAAAATGTATTAAATCCATTAGATTTTCAAAATCACTACTTGTTAAATAATAATAATAAATAATTTAAATAAATGAATATATGGACGATTTCACAGACATTGTACTGGTAATGGAGACGCCGGTACAATGTACTGTCTTTTAACGAAACAATTCTCATAAATTATAGGAAAAAACGGTTTTTTTTTAGAATTTATGGGAATTTTTCCGATAAAAAAACAGTGAATTGTACTAGCATCCCAATAACCAATAAAAAAAAATCGTCAGTTTTTTTTTTTTCTCAGAATAGATTTTAAGGACTTTACCTTTTCAAAAGGATTTTAATAGACAATTTAAATTATTTTAGAAATGTGTTACGAAATATATTAAATTTGGTCGTACAAGCTGCTTTATCTGGATTATATTTAGACGCTGGATAAAAATTCTGTTTAATGAAAGCAAATTATATTTTTGAATAAAATTTTTATCGTAAGTCCATTATAAGATAGTCCACTGAAATTTATACATGTATGAATTTTATTTGCAATGATGATGTTTCTTTTATTATTTCTAAGTTATGGTTAGAGTTAATGAGTAAATTCCTCTTGAAAAAAATTGAATAGGAGGAGCCACATTGGAAAATAAAATTAATCTTCTCATTCATACGGGTCTTTTATGAGGACATTATTAAGCAAAAAAAAAAAAAAAAAAAAAAAAAAAAAAAAAAAAAAAAAGCTTTCAATTATGGAGATCTGATTTGTGAAGCAGACAGCTAGCATGCAGCATAATAATAAAATTATTTAATTATTTTATAATGGGTTCTCATTTGTTACAAAAAAAAAAAGATTTTTTGTGAATAATGAAAAATAATTTAGGCATGAGAGGTGTTCCATGTAGGCAGACGATACCGTGCTACCTATAATTAAAATGTCAGTGTTGAGAAAGTGAAAAGAAGTGAATTGTTTTTTCTGTTTTTATTCCAAAAGTTGTGTTTGAGATAAATGCAGACGATAATGCAGCAGTGAGCTGCAAGTGAATTTATTCTTTATAAATAAATAGTTTTTTAAAAGAACCAGTGCATATGGAATAATTTGTCTAGTGTGTGCATTAATAATTAACAAGAGGGTTAAATCATGTTCTAATTTTAATTTAATTTCTTACAGTAGAGTGTGTGGTTTTTGTTTACATTTCTATTGATCATGAGACGATTTGTATTTTTATTTTTTTATTATGATTTTTATCAGAATTGGAACCGGAAAATATCATTGTGTTTATCGTATAATCAAAGGTGCGAAATGATTGTGAGTCAAACACAATGATAAGCCTACGAATAAACCACTAGTGGTCTTAATTTTTGGCTTACGCACCACTTCGCTTCCGACAGACATGGAGCATTAGATTACCCTTTTACTATTCTTGCAAAAAAAAAAAAAAAAAAAAAAAAAAAAAAAAAAAAAAAAAAAAAAAAAGGTTTCTTTCTTGTGCTCGATACCTTAGGTTTTTGTGCCGTCGGCTCTTGGACTAATAGATCTGCCTGCTCAAGTTGCCTCATAAAAATGAGGCAATCAGTTTTTCATATCCATAAAAAAACGAAAGATGAAATATACACATGTATTTATTTTTAGACATTAAAATGTAATTTTGAAAACTTGTGTTTAAGAGCACACACTAGTCACCGGTAAAAGCCGAGCACAAATGTAAAGTCTATGGGGGCGTTCTTTTCGAATATCTCGCTCAATTTTTAATATTTTTGCATGATTTTTTTTGCACAAGATAGTTGAGAACGATCCACAACCGGCCTAGTTTTTACTTTTTCAGTTTTCGTTTCAGATTTTCTTTAAACAATTACTTAAACTTTCGGAACCGGTTTAAACCGGTTCTGAAATTGAAACTATCGTAATATAAAAAATATATAAGCAAAATCGAAAAAGTAAAAACTAGGCCGGTTGTGGATCGCCCTCAGCTATCTTGTGCAAAAAAATCATGCAAAAATATTAAAAATTGAGCGAGATATTCGAAAAGAACGCCCCCATAGACTTTACACTAGCTCTCGGCTTTTACCGCGTGACTAGTGTATGCTCTTTTAAATTTTCAGCAAAAATAATAAAAGTAAATTTTGCCTTAATAGATGATCGAAATTGTTTTCCTTTCTGAAGAACAAATTATAATTTTATTTTGTGAAATGCAGCCATCTAACATGGAGAAAATGAGTTATTCCATTCTTTGGACTAGTCTTGATGAGTTACAGCGATCCTATTAGCCAAATTAATGGCCCATAATGAGAATCATAGTATTTTTTAGATATGTATCAGATGTCGCACACGGTGCAGTGAAAGTTTAAGATACTGGTTTCAAACAAATTGTATTCCTAAGAACATTTTTTCCAAATGCGACGGTGTAAAAATTGAAAATGTGCGATGCTTAAAAGTTTAAAAAAACTGCAGTACTGAAAATTGTAAAACTGAAATTTCATTTAAAATGTCAACGTGCTGTCATTTGCAGAAGGACGTATGCGTTACAGACAGATATGTTTGTCCTTTATAACATAGATAGGATAGATATAACTAATACAAGAGAGTGAATGAATTCAGAAAGGAAGAAATACTATCACCTTTTTATTTTGTTTAAAAAAAATAATAATAAATCTTTTAAGAAGAAAATTGCGCTATAAATTATTATCTCTTCCCCATGTTTCACCTTTATTTAATTTTAACTGTAAAATAAACATGTATTGTTTACAAAAAGAGGGGAGGAGGGATATTTTTTAAATCCAGAATTTATTTAAAAGTCTTAAATTTTAGTCACTGAAACAAATCATTTTTCAAATGTTACTGTAATTCGTTAGTTTTTCTTTAGAAGTCAAAAGTATTGGATTCGTGAAAATTTTTGAAATCCCAGTTTTCAACATATTTACTTAACCCAAAAAACATGTTTTTACAAAATGTCTATCTGTGAGTCTGTCTGTCAGTATGTGACAAAAATTTTGTGGGCGCTTTATCTCAAGAACTAATGCCCGAAATTTTACAAAATTTCAGATTCTATTAGATCTTAATAAAAAGTAGATCTGATTAATGTTTGGTATATAATATTCTACAGGTAGCGCTGCTAATGCTGCATTATTCACATTTTTCACAATAGCCATATCCCAAGAACTAGTGTATGGATTTTCATGAAACTTTATATTTAGTTAGTACATGATATAACATAGTGCTGATTACGTTTTGTTGCAAATATCTTGACAGGTGCCTGCTACGGTGTGTTATTTCTGATTATCGCAATAGCTCTATTTCAAGAACCAATAGAATAAATTTTCTAAAACTTCATATTCAGTTAGTCCCTGATACAGATCAGTGTTGTTTAGTTTTTGGTGTCAATCGCCCTAAAGATGGCGCTGCTATGCTGCTTTTCTTGATTTCGTAATAAATGTATCTCAAGAACTAATGCATGGATTTTCATGCAACTTTAGATTCAGTTAGTACCGATAAAAAATTGATCCCGATTGATTTTTGGTGTACATCACGAAACATCTGGCCCTGTTATGCAGATTTTTTTTAAACGATTTTGCAGATAAAAGCTCTATCTCAAAGACTAATGTACAGATTTTCATAAAACTTCAGATTCAGTTATAAGTTGACATAAGTTGTTACTGGCTAGATTTTGGTCTAAATCACCTGTCCGGTAGCACTGCTATGCTGTATTTTTCAGGAAGTATTCGCATGCATAAGATAGAAGAAAGTTTTTAGAATTGCTACATGTGACTTGTTTTTTTTTTTTTTTTTTTTTTCGAAATGTTAATCATTTTCTTATTTCTTTTTAGGGAAAGAAGTATGTATGAAAGAACTGGGCTGCTTTGCTATTACCGATGACTTTAAAAGTATTCACAGGCCTATCAACGTTCTACCTCATGACCGAGCAACAATCAATACGAGATGCTTACTTTACACAAGATCAAATGCCAAGGAGTCCCACCAACTCATTGCAAGCGACAAAGAATCATTCGATGAATCGAACTTTAATTCAAAGAACCCAGTAATATTTATAGTTCATGGTTTCATGGACGGTGAACTATTCGGACCATGGATGGTGGTGAGTATATTAACACTATTAATTCACAAAATAAAAAATTATTCTTGAATAGTTTATTGTTAAAAGGGTCCGGGATACAAATGCTAAAGAGTCTCATCAGCGCATTGCAAGCGAAAAAGAGTCATTTGATAAATCTAACTTTAATTGAAAGAACACAGTAATATTTGTAGTTCGTTCGGCCCATGGTTTGGTTTATTTGATGTCAGCCGATTATTTACACATGGTATATAGGCGCTAAAGAGGGTATTGCCCTCAATGGGAATCTTTATAAGGGAACCTAACCCTTATTTACGCAAGGAAATCCAAGATTCGAAGAAAACCACAGAAAACTCCGAACGGTTTGGCCGATGGCTGAGACTGGGTTCGAACCCAGCATCTGCCGTCTACCAGTTTCGGAAGTAGAACCTTTCGGCCACTGGTCGGGCCATTTGGCCTATGGATGGTAGTGAGTATATTAGCACTTCTATTTCACAAAATAAGAATTATACTTAAATAGTATATTGTTAAAGGAACCCGGGACACAAATACTAAAGAATCTCGTCGAGTCATTGTGAGAGAAAAAGAATCATTTGATTAATCTAACTTCAGATGTTTGAATAGTATATATTTAAGGGGATGCGGGACACAAATGGTAAAGAGTCCCACCAACTCATTGCGAGCGACAAAGAATCATTTGATGAATCGAACTTTAATTCAAAGAACCCTGTAATATTTATAGTTCATGGTTTCATGGACGGTGAACTATTCGGACCATGGACGGTGGTAAGTATATTAGCACTATTAAAAAATCTGTCATTTTAATTAAATCAATTATATGAATGTTATTTGTTCATTTTTGCGTGTAAATTTTAAAACAGAACCTTAATTTCAACGTTTTTCGAGTAGACGTGATAGCTTGGAGGTAAATCGTCTCACTAGTAAATAGATCGTGGTTCTTAGTTCGAACCCCGGTGCTGGAACTTGAAATTTTCATACACAGATGGATTTAAATAAAAGAAACTTCCTATCTTTTTACCAATTTAAGGGTTTATACTATTTTTTTTTTATCAATGACATTCATAACAATACTCCGGGATTCAATTTTCTTTCTATTAAAAAAAAAAAAAACTATTGCGATTTTATAAAGATGACTTCGCATTTTAAATTTCCTTTAAACATTTTTTGTTTGTTTGTGTTTAGAAATTTAAAAATTTATTTCAATTTCCGCTATTTTTTTTTATTTCGGATTTTCAAAAATTTTGAATTTTGGATTTCTTTTAAATAATTTGATTTGAATATGTTTAATTTGATTCAAATAAATAATTTCCTTTTAAGATCATTTTTAAATTAAATTAATTTATTCTACCATCTATGTAAGAATTTAATAATTATAATTAACAATTTGGATTTATTATTTAAATGATAAATTGTTTAGAAAGAAACATTAAACAACACTTACTTGTTTAAAAGTTTATATGCACAATTTATGTCTATCAATGTGGGGACGCATCATACTGCACGGGGGGGGGGGGGGGGGGTCGATAGAGGAGTGCCGGACTGTCAGGCGAGGTGCAAAGTAGCTGTAACCTTTGGATTAAACCGGATTAGCGCATTGGCGTGAATTTGTAAGGAGTATGTAACGGGCATCCATTTTGTAGCCTGGTGGAATTATAGAATTTTAAACAGCTCTTCAAGAAAACAAAATGTGACTGTAGTGTTTCTCTCTTTTTAGCGTTAATAAATGCATTGTGTTTCTTTTTAATTAAAAGTCACCTTTGGATTAAACCGGATTAGCGCATTGGCGTGAATTTGTAAGGAGTATGTAACGGGCATCCATTTTGTAGCCTGGTGGAATTATAGAATTTTAAACAGCTCTTCAAGAAAACAAAATGTGACTGTAGTGTTTCTCTCTTTTTAGCGTTAATAAATGCATTGTGTTTCTTTTTAATTAAAAGTCACCTTTGGATTAAACCGGATTAGCGCATTGGCGTGAATTTGTAAGGAGTATGTAACGGGCATCCATTTTGTAGCCTGGTGGAATTATAGAATTTTAAACAGCTCTTCAAGAAAACAAAATGTGACTGTAGTGTTTCTCTCTTTTTAGCGTTAATAGATGCATTGTGTTTCTTTTTAATTAAAACTCCGTAAATTTTAAAACATACTAAATATAATGGAGCCACTGCAAATCACAAGTAACGTATATAATATATATATATATATATATATATTTTTATGACAGAGAAGGGATGTGTTAACTAAATGCTCCATATTTTAATATATCATAAATATAAGGTGCCTATAATTTTAAATATTCGTAACTCAGAATGTAAATGTTGTAGCACAGTGTTTGAAAAGTTTCTAGGAATACAACTTAACAGACATATTGAAAAAATGGGATATATGGGTAGAAGGTAAAAATGATTAAAACCATAAACTAGTCACTGCGAGTTAATTTACAAGCATGGTTATACAGTCATCTTTTATTGCATTTTCAAAGAATTAATTTCATTTT
>OZ025301.1:69948483-70076305 GCA_964019185.1 Maratus speculifer | reverse complement strand
ACCCGATTTTAGGCCAAACTAGATTGGCCTAGGCCAACCGGTCTATCCTAACGCCCATCGAATAAACTAATTTTTCCTAGGCCAACCGGTTTATCCTAATGCCATCGGATAAACTAGTTTTCCTAGGCCAAACTAGTTTGTCCTAACTCTTATAGGATAAACTAGTATAGCCTGCTGTTTATGGGTCTGAACTAGTTTATACTAGGCCGATCTAGTTTACCTAGGCCAATTCAATTTGGCGTGATTTTATTGAATTCAATGACTGCCTCAGCGCCAACTTTCTAGTTTGTTCTAAGATGATCTACTTTATCCTAGGCAATGTAATTTTACGTGTTTTTTAGCTCACAAGCGTGAAAACCTGAGAAATAATGAGTTCGCAGGTTCTGTATGTACGCATATACGCATGTATGTACGCATGTATATACGTACGTATGTTTGGTATGTACGTAACGCGTAACTCTTGAAAGAAATAATGTAATTTGATGTATTATTATCTCATCAGGCTACCCAAAGCCTGAGAATTAGTGTGCCGTGGGTTCTGTATCTATGTATGTACGTAAGTACGTAACGCAATAATTTCTTGATAGAAATACCCGATTTCTCAACTTTCAATATAGGTTTATTCTTATGAGGAGCTTTTTTGATTAATTTTCGGAGGTCATTGGAGGAGAATAAAAAGGGGGGGAGGTGGATTGGGAGGGCTGATTCTCCTCTTCCCTTAATTCAAATAAAGGGATTTCCATGCATTATTAGCATATTTTATAAAAAATTTTTTAGATATAATAGCATTCTGATGAGGCGCCACTATGATTAGTTGTGGGTGTTCATTGTTTAAGTATAAAGGAAGGGGGAAAGAAAGGCAACGCCCATAAGTTATGTAAATGCTTTTTCACGCAGAATTGTTGATATGCTTGAATTTTTGAAAAAATTCATTCTGGTAAGGTGCTTCCCTAATTAGTTTTGGGTGTTAATTGGTTAAGATCAAGGGTTAGAAAGGGAGGTTCCCGCCCAATTTTGCCAAATGGATTTTTCATGCAGAATTAACCGATTTGCTGCAAATCTTTGATTTGTTCAATCTGATGTAGGGCTTCACTGATTAATTTTGGTGGTTCTTTGATTAAGTATAAAGGGGAAGCGTACAATTTATTTCTTTCCTTAAATTAGATAAATTAGTTATAATACAGAATTGTCGATTTGCTTAAAATTTTGGACATGAATTCATTTTGATCAAACGCTTCTTTAATTATTATTATTTTTTTTTTTTTTTTGTTTAAGTATGATGGGGTAGTGGACGATTTATCGCCTTCCTTAAAATTAGATAAATGGGTTTTTAAGCAGATTTATCCGATTTACCGATTAAATTTTGAACATAGTTTTTTTTTTTCTATGGCGAATCCCTGAATAGTTTTGAGGGTTTAATGATTAAGTATAAAAGGAGGATTGGAGGATTTACCCTCCTTAGTCAGATGAATGGTTTTTGAGCAGAATTATCTGATTTGCTTCAATTTTTGGATAATTGCTCAATTTTATAAAGAATATCTATGATTAGTTTTGGGGTTCAATGGTTAAGTATAATTGGGGGAAACGGGAAAAAGTAATCCCCCTTACTTGTTTTTCGAGGGTGTTATTCTTTAAAAATATAAGTCTGTAATACACCAATTAGTGTACACAGCCTGTGGAATACAAAGCCATCAATTTAACAGGGCAATATTATTTTTAACATTAATCCCAACTACTGCTCCATTGCTAACCTTGTGCAAAGTGATTTTGCTATCACCCCTGTATAATCTATTTTATTCGAAGGTAATAGAATACTTTTAGAGGTTTGCACGGCTGGAATTTCGAAGCCCGGTATAAAAATTAAAAGTTCAGCCCGAGCCCGCCTGTACAAAAATCAGTGGAAAGAGACTCAGTCTGGCTCGATCTGGCCCCACTCAATTTCTGCAAAACATTCAGATTTTAATTCATATACATTTAAGATTCCTTTAAAAAATGCTGCATGCATATTTATTGGATAAATTTACAATGTATTTTTAAATTACAATATGTTCGCAAGAATGGAAAATGCACAATGTATTATTGATTATTTAGATTCTTAGTCCTTCAATATTCAAATAGGGATTCATTAAATAGTTAATGTAGTTTAGAACAAAAGACAAAAAGAAGAGTTATAAACATCATAACTTTCAAATATGTTTAGTAAAAAGTAGATTTGTGAATATACTTCTCTGTCATTCCTTAAGGCTTTTCTCAAATCAAAAAGAGCTACATCCTAACACATTTATGAATTAATTCCTTTTCGGAAATGCATAAGATTAACAAGTATTCTCATTCAGAAAATATGTAATCGAATGGCGTTAACCATTTTTCATAAAAGCGATGATTCTTTGAGAAAATACTATTAAAGCTACGTTTTGTGCCGAATTTCCAGTTACGACTTCACGGAAAAGAAAAACTTGACGCCGTGACGAGAATAGCTTATATGTCGACAGGTAATTAATTTCTCAAAAATGAGAAACGCTGTTCGATTGCAAATTATGTTCAGCTGCGATGTGGCTCGAATAATAATAATAATAATAATAATAATAATAATAATAATAATAATAATAATAATAATAATAATAAAAGCAAGTCTGATCTCATCACGGCCTGAATCTGAAGAAAATAAAAATAAAAATAAGCAAACACCATGCTCAATATATCATTTCTCTACTGTTTACATGTTAAATTTCTGTGTTGATGTTGCAAACAATCACTTTTGACACACATTTATGCTTATTTTAGTGAAAGATTTTTTTACCGGCACAACCCGATTTTGAGCCAAATTAGATTAGCCTAGAACAAACTATTTTATCCCAACGCCAATTGGATAAACTAGTTTTTCTACGCCAAACTTATTTATCTAAATGCCCATAGCATAAACTAGTTTTTTCTAGGTAAGATGGTAATCCTTCATTTTTTCTCTCATACTTAAGCATTAAACTCTCAAAACTATTCAGGTAATCGCTTTATCAGAAAGAACCCACATTCAAAATTTGACGCAAATCCGTAAATTCTGCTTCAAAACCATTTATCTAAATTATGGGGGGAGGTTTATTTACATTGCCCTTTCTTTTATACTTAAACAATAAACATCCACAACTAATCACTTAGGCATTTTGTCAGAATGATCCTATATCTAAAATTTTAAATGAAAACTGATAATTCTGCATGAAAAATCCACTTCTCTAAATTAACGCTGGGGGATTAGTCTTCCGTTCGCCCTCTCTTATTTTTACCCAATGAATTCCCAAAACTAATCGGAAAAGTACCTTATCAGAATGAAACTAAATCCAAAATTTGAAACAAATCACATATTTCTATCAAGAGTTGTCGCGTTACGAACATACGTACGTACATACGTACAAACATGCGTACATGCGAAAAGTCAGAACCTGCGAGCTCATTATTTCTCAAGTTTTGACGCTTGTTAGCTAAAAACACGTAAAATTACATTGGCCTAGGATAAACTAGATCAGCCTAGGACAAACTAGAATGTTGGCGCTGAGGCGGTCATTGCATTCAATAAAATCACGCCAAATTGAATTGGCCTAGGATAAACTAGATCGGCCTAGGATAAACTAGTTCAGACCAATAAACAGCAGGCTAAACTAGTTTATCCTATAAGAATTAGGCCAAACTAGTTTGGCCTAGGAAAAACTAGTTTGTCCTATGGGCCTTAGGATAGACTAGTTTGGCCTAGGAAAAACTAGTTTATCCTATGGGCGTTAGGATAAACCGGTTTGGCCTAGGAAAAAACTAGTTTATCCGATGGGTGTTAGGATAGACCGGTTTGGCCTAGGCCAATCTATTTTGGCCTAAAATCGGGTTTGGCCTGGTCGGGTATATATATATATATATATATATATATATATATATTACTTTCAATTATTAAAAATTACATGCCTCTAATTTTGTTATAAGTTGAAAAGTTTTGTAATATGTTGAAACTTTCAGAAATAAAATCTGGAGGTCATTTCTATTTTTAAATGTTTTTAATATATCCCATACCATATTCTTAAAAAAATATATTGTTATAGTAAACCCATTTCAATGAAAATAAAATCCGATATCGCAGTCCAATATTTTACATAAATAAACATTTTATTTTAAATATATATTAGTTCTATTTTGATGTTCTCGATAATATAACGATTAAAAACTAGTCGGTGGGGGCCACCGTAATACTTACCCATCATGGGTATGTATATGAAAATAAAACATGTGAAACTATTTATACAATGCATTGCAATTCATAAACAAAATTTAAATATTGTTAATATATTAATAATAATAATAACTATTATTATTAATATTGTTAATATAGTAATGCTATATTAAAGAACTGCTGATGTACCAATTTCAACAAATTATATAAAACGCCAAACTACTCAAGTAGTACCGAACTGCGTAAAAGAAACATCCTTATAACTCCAAAAATAATAATTCTATTAACTAACAATTAACTGCGTCTGATTAAGCGTCTCATTTCCAATTAAAATATACTTCTGAATTGAAATTTGAATGAAATACAGGGTCATGAAAAATCGAAGAATGTGGAAAACAAGATTACAAATATCTCGGCAACTAATAATCCGATCGACTTCGTTCTATATGCAAAATGTGTGTCATTTTATTGCCTTTTACGTCCATCCCTTAGAACAAAAAAATTCGAAAATTTTTATATACCTTTCATCAGAACGAATTTTTCAAGAGTCCGAAAAAATGGTTCCGGATAATCGATGTTGCTGATATTAAATAGGGTTCGTCCCATTCTTACATACTAACTACATACAAAATTTCAAGTCTCTATCTCAATTTGTTCGGGAGATAGAGCGTTTACAGACAGACAGACAGACGGACGGCAAATTTTTTTTTCTAAAAATATGTTTTTCGGAATCTCCACTATCTAAAACGTGTAAATCCGTCAAAAAAATTTTTTCGATTTTCAAAACGACTGCAAGACTTACCCTATACTACGTATGATGGGTAAGTAAAAGTATGAACATTTTATAGTATTCCTAAATGAAACCATTTTATTTTAAAATATTGATTGTCTTTTGTTGTCTTCGATTACAATACGAATAAAAAAACTTGATATTACAATTTTTTAAACTATACAAATATTTAATAAGAATTTTTTTTTTTTTTTTTTTTTTTTTTTTTACAAAATTATAAAATTTGAAAATTTACAAACATTTAAAATAATATATATATATATTCAGGAAATTATATTTTTCTAATGCATTTTCTTTTTCTGGAATTTTAAATATTCTAAAAATACACATGCTTTATACATATTTCTGTTTCTTTTTTAAATGAATATATAGTTATAAATATACATTAATTTGTGACGTTAAAGATTATATAATCATTCCATTTGCATTTTCTTTTTTAAATGATTATTAAAAATAACTTTGAAAAAAATAAAAAGAAACGAAAATAAATTCTGGTTCTATTTATCTCATTTATATCAATTACAAGAGTATCAATTTAATGAAACAGTTTAAGGAACCTTTGTAACTCCTGTTGATATTATCTAGCTTGATTGGAAATTTAAATAATAATAATGATAAGGACAATAATTTTTAACTTATATTTAGCGAGAGTAAAAATTAATTTCAATACATCCTTATCGCTACATTTTTAATGAAAAATTTCTCTTTTGGAAACTTTATTTTCTTTAATAAATGTTTTTCTTATAGGAATACATTTTTATAAAATAATTAATGTATTGAAATATTATATTTTTTACGTATATTTCATTTAATTTTTATTTATTATATTCTTTCATAGATATTTATAAAAATAAAACAATTTGTCCTTTTAAAATTAAAATAATTATTTGAAATACACTTTCAATTTTAAACTGTCATTATTTTTTAAATGAGAAGTTAAACAAAAGATTTTTTTAATATATATGTATTACATTGTTTTGATAACAAACTTTATTCTATAGCAATTTATCACGTTTATTTCCTTTTAATTTATATAAAAATAGTTTAATGAAACAATTTAGTGTTATATATTTACAATTATTATCAATATTATCTAAATTGATTTAGAAATAAATAATAGTAATTTTGAGCTATAAAAGTAAAAATTTTAAGTTTACAATTTGGTAACTACGTTTGCAAAACTTGGGAAAATACTTTATTATTTTCTTACAGCAAAACTTCATTTTTAATGTAAGTTTTTCTTATACATTTTAAGAAAATAATAAATATTTTGCAAATTTTTACATTTTACGCATATTTTATTTAATTTTAACTTATCATTTTTTTATTTAGTATAATACAACAGCACTACTTCTTATAAACTGCTTGTTCTACTACTAAAACTATTACTTATAAAACTGTAATAATTTGTTCTTTTAAAGTTAAAATAATTCTATCAAATGCATTTTCAATTTTTTATTGTTTTGAATACATTTTTTACAAATTAAACGGAAGAAATTATCATTCAATTAAATATTGCTTTCTTTTGATAAAATAATTATTTGTGTTATAATTTATCATATTTATTTCTTTTTAAATTATATGAAGATGGTTTAATGACACAACTTAATGAGCCTTTGTATTGATTACGAATATAATCAAAATTGATTTAAAGTACAACAATAATAATAATAATAATGATACTAAGGATAATAATAATAACTTGAAAATTTTTGAGAAAATGTAATTTTAATACATTCTATTGTTAATTTTTTCTTAACGCTAAATTTCTCTTTTGAAAACTTAATTTTATAAAATATAAGTTTTCTTATAGGATTTTGGAAAATACAAGTATAATGAAAAATTATATTTTTTATGTAGATTTCATTTAATTTTAATTTATCACGTTCATTTGTAAATATAAATAATTATAATAATACGAAAATCTGTTCTTTTGAAGTTAAAATAATTCTTCCAAAGGAATTTTTCATTTTGAATTCTTATTAAAATTTTTTGAGAAATTAAACGAAATACATTTTTGTTCCATTTTAATATTACTTTATTTTGATAGCAAATTTCAATTGCATTGCAATTTATCACATTTAAATTCTTTTAAATTAAATAGAGATAGTTTGATGAAATAACATAAAGGGTCTTTGTAATTATTAATTATATAATATGGCTTGACTTAGAGTTAAATGATAATAATAATAATAATAATTTTTATCTTACAATTTAGCGACTGTATTTGCAGAATTTGAGAAAATATTTAACATATTCTCAATGAACATTTTCGTATAATTATTATTATTTTAAATATAAGATTTTTTTATAGTTATATATTTATAAAATACAATAAATACATTGGAAACTTGTGCATTTCATACATATTTCATATAATTTTAACTTTTCATCATCTTTTATTAGTTGAATACTTTAAGAGTACTTTTTATAAAATTACTTTACTAATTCTTACAAAACTACTTTACTATTTATACAACTACAACAATTTGTGCTTTTGAAGTTAAAATAATTTTCTCAAATGCATTTTCAATTTTCATTTGTTATTAAAAAGATTTTCACAAATTAAGCAGAAGAAATAAAATATTGTGTAATTAATATATTGAAAAATACTGTAAATAATTGTTCAATTTAATATTATTTTATTTTGATAGCAAATTTCAATTATGTTGTAACTAATCATATTTATTTCTTTTTGAATGAAACAACTTAATGAATCTTTGCATTTATTATTAATATAACCTAACTTGATTTAAATAATAATAATAATAATAATAATAATAATAATAATAATAATAATTTTAACTTATGATTTTGAACATGGATTTCCAAAACCTTTATGCGAAAATGTAATTTTAATATTTCTTTTATTATTTTCATTTAATTTTAACTTATCATGTTCTTTTATTATTATAGATAATTATAGCAATACAAAATTTGTGCTTTTAAAGTTAAAATAATTCTTTCAAATGCATTTTCAATTTATTTTTAAGATATTGAGAAATTTAAAAAAAAAATCGTTCAATTTAATATTACTCAGTATCAAATAGCAAGTTTCAATTGCGTTTTAATTTATCATATTTGTATCCTTTTAAATTAAATAAATAACTTATTGAGCCTTTGTAATTACTATAAATATGACTTAATTTAAAATTAAATAATAATAATAATAAAAGCTTACAATTTTTTGTCTGGGTATGCAAAACTTGCAAAGGTGTAACTTTAATTTTTTTTTTTTTTTCTTAATCGAAAATAACTTTTAATTCATTTCTTAAATTTATGTTTATCTTATAGATGTAAAAATAATTCTTTCAAGTGCATTTTCAATTGTTATTAAAAATTTTGAGACATTAAACAAAGAAGTTTTCGTTCCATTTAATATTACTTTGTTTTGATACAAAATTTCAATTGAGTTGTAATTCATCACATGTATACCCATTTAATTAAATAAATATAGTTTATTGAAACAACTAAATGAACCTCTGTAATTACTAATAAATATAACCTGACTTATTTTAAAATTAAATAATAATAATAATAATAATTTTAAGCTTACAATTTTGTGCCTGGGTTTGCAAAACTTAGAAATATTTAATTTTAATATTTTTATTTCTTAATCGTTTTATTTCTTAATCGTATATATATATTTAAATTTATTTAAGCTTTTTTTAAGGTAGCGATTGTTTTGAAAATAATAAATATTTTGCAATATGATCCATATTACATGTATTTCATTTAACCTTAACTTATCACACTCTTTTATTATTAAAAGTCATTACAACAATAAAATAATTTGTGCTTTTTAAGTTAAAATATTTCTTTCCAATGCATTTTCCATTTTCAATTAATTTTAAAAAATAACAGTTTCATAAAAACGTGAAACTTAAAAGCCCGTACTACTCATTGAAAAAGACCCGGATGATAATGTTAAGTCTATGGGAGCGTTCTTTTCAAATATCTCTCTAAAATTTTAATATTTTTCCATGATTTTTTTTTTATTATTATTTTTTTTTTTTTTACATAGGATAGCTGAGGACGACGGGGTTAGTTTTTAATTTTTCAATTTTGGTTTCAGTTTTTTTTCTAAATTACTTTAACTTTCGAAACCGGTTAGAACCGGTTCTGAAATTGAAACTATCGAAATATAAAAAGTATACAACCAAAATTGAAAAAGTAAAAACTAGTCCGATTCAAACTAGATTGTAAATCGTTCACAGCCATCGTATGAGAAATATATATATATATATATATATATACTGATTAAAGTAACAAAATGGTATTTTAAGTTATAAGTTAATATGAATGTTATAACCTAATTCTAATTTAATTATTTTATTAATTTAATTTTATGTAAATATCGATCATTAATTATTTTCTCCGGTTCAGTTATATTTCCATTCAGCTTTATCTTTTTTGTTCGTTATGGATAAATCATAGCAAATTTTTTTTTCTTCTTTTTCAAATTATTTTTTTCGCCATTTGGCGCGCATGACATTCTATTTAAAAAAAGAGCAACCCTGCTGTTCCTGCTACGATCCGATGCTTGAATTTCTAACAAACTGGTTTTTCTACGTGATACTGTTTTAGCTCGTATAGTAAACTATTGCTTCTTGCTTTTATAATTTATTAATAATTCTATTGAGCTGAACTCTACATTAATGGTGATAACCAGATAAGTTTCTTTTTTTTTCTCAATATCTTGTTTTCATACTTTTTATTGAAATTATATATGCAAGTAATGTTTATCATTTCCACGTGCATAAATAGGGTTAATTTGTACTCTTGTTACTGACACTATTTGCTGCACGCTATTGTTTCAATATATGTATATTTTCATTTTTTAAACTATTTATTTCTATGTTCCTTGTTTAATAATATGTTTTTTGTGTGCTGGTAGCCCCAATTACGTAGTATTTTGCTATTTCATGGCTAATACGTGGATGAAACCGCACACTTCATTTGTAGTTCCAGAGCATTTGGGGCCTGACGATTCTGTTCTGTGGACTACAAATTTCCTTTGCATTCATTTTATTTTATTTATTTATTTATTCAGATATTCTCGTTTCACTATTTTTTTTTTTTTTTTTTTTTTTTTTTTTTTTTTTTTTATAATTCAATTCTATTCAAATCCTTCGTTTTGGTTTATTGTTTTATTGATAAAATTTATTGGTGAATTTTGTCTACTTTTAATGGTATTATATATATATATATATATATATATATATATATTACAATATATATATATAGAGAGATAGATAGATAGATAGATATACATATATATATACACATTTAAGGGTATTAAAATTTGAGCGAGATATTTAAAAAGAACGCCCCCACTGATTTTACATTATCATCCGGGTTTTTTTCAGTGAGGTTCTTAAAACTTAGTTAATGAATTTTTCTGCTTAAAATTGATTCGATTTTCTTTGCAAAGGCATTTATGTATATTTACATAACAAATATAAAAATGACAATTAATCAATTTTAGGCTGTGTTTTTGTCGAATAAAAGCTGTTTTGTAACTACACATTATGAGATTTTTAAAAAGTATAATAATTTGTAATACCGTTAGTAATTACTATACAATGAATCTAAATAAAATTAATGAAATAATTTAAATATTCAAATGACACTGTATAATTATAAAATTGTACCTTAGCTTCCAGTAACTGCTATTATTGATATTCTTTTGCATATTAATTAAAATATTTACTGGCACGAATAGAATTTAATTACATAGATAGAATTTTTCAACTTCATGCTTTAATTTCATGTTATTAATCTAAGCATTTAAAATATATATACGTAAGAAAATTTCTGACTGCTTTAGCTTCAGACGGGTGTTGGAAGTAGGGAAAAAGGTACGAAGCATGAAAATAATATAAAAGAGAAAGTATCAAAATGTAGTTTTGTGAAATTCTGAATGTCATGATTTAATAAATAAATTTTAGAAAAAAATCAATAGAGATAATGTTTTTTTTGTTTTTTTTTTTTTGTTGTTGTTTCGATTGATAATTTCTGTCTTTTTTCTAAAACATTCCATTGTCAACATTTCATGCCCTATATCAAAGTGACACATTCATATGACATCATTATACATTTTAGCTATAATTTATGTATCTGATTCCTCATTAGAGGCAGGGTATGAAGTATCATCTAATTAAATACAAAATTAAACCTTCTATTCATTTCTAATATATATATATACGGGGTGTCCGAAAAGTCTGGAAACGGCCGAATAATTCGAGAAATACATATGAGATTGAAAAACGTAAATATACGTGTTAAATATTTTTAAATAAGCTACTCAGTGATACCAAATTTGACCTTCGCAACCGACCCCCTGGGGATCAGAGGGGGTCCAACTTTGAAATCTTAAATTATAACCCCCATTTTTTATTGCAGATTCGGATTCTACGGACAAAAATAAGCAACTTTTGTATTTGATGTTTATTTCGAATCCTCGTTTATCACGGTGTATTCGAGCATATTAAATCGATACATATTTCGGCTTTTCCAACGGGATTTTCCCTAATCGAAACTGATTGGGCAGAATTTTTGACGTCAAATTCCCCGTCTTTTGCAGAAATAGCGTTTCCTGAAAATCACCCGCGGCGATTATTTCAATAGTGCTACACTGTTAAAAATCTGACCCATTTGCTGTAGCGTCACTCCACAGCTATTATAGAATATCTCTTTTGTGACCAATGAGAGTGCTCCATAACACAGTAAAGTAATCGTTTTCTATAAAAGTGGTGGAGTGACGATGCAGCAAAAGTGTCAATTTTTTACAGTGTACTTTACTGTGTTATGGAACATTCTCATTGGTCATGAAAGAGATATTCTATAAAAGTTGTGGAGTGACGCTACAGCAAATGGGTCAAATTTTTAACTGTGTGTAGTACTATCGAAATAATCGGCATGGGTGATTTTCAGGAAACGCTATTCTTGCAAAAGACGAGGAATTTGATGTCATAAATTCTCCCCAATTAGTTTCGATTAGGGAAAATCCCGTTGGAAAAGCCGAAAAATGTATCGATTTAATATGCTCGAATACACCGTGATAAACGAGGATTCGAAATAAACATCGAATACAAAAGTTGCTTATTTTTGTCCGTAGAATCCGAATCTGCAATAAAAAATGGGGGTTTTAATTTAAGATTTCAAAGTTGGACCCCCTGTGACCCCCAGGGGGTCGGTTGCGAAGGTCAAATTTGGTATCACTGAGTAGCTTATTTAAAAATATTTAACACGTATATTTACGTTTTTCAATCTCATATGTATTTCTCGAGTTATTCGACCGTTTCCAGACTTTTCGGACACCCTGTATATATATATATATATATATATATATACCGGGTGTCCCAAAAATGACTGATGGATTTTAAAATTCAATAACTTGCAAACGGTGACAGCTATTTTAAAAAAAAATTGCAGGAGGATTATGTATAATGTCAGGAGTTTTTTACCGTAATTTTTTATTTTAAGTCGCATCTTAAACAATAGGTGGCGCTGACGGCAATTGAAGGCCAGGTGATCAGTGCTGAGTGAAGCGTCGACCTGGCTTTCAATCGCCGTCAGCGCCACCTATTGTTTGAGATGCGAACTAAAATGAAAAATTACGGTAAAAAAACTCCTGACATTATACATAACCCTCCTGCAAAAAAATTTTAAATAGCTGTCACCGTTTGGAAGTTATTGAATTTTAAAATCCATCAGTCATTTTTGGGACACCCGGTATATATATGTTGATTTGTAGTATTATCTAATGGTTCTATATATATATATATATATATATATATATATATATATATATATATATATATATATATATATACATATATATATGTATATATATATATATATATATATCTGCTTGGATTATAGAATATCACATTTTTATTACTTTTCTCAACATTTCATAAATTTTCACAACATTCTCCAGATTTCGTGTAGATGTTAGTATTCTGTTACTTTGTATGCATATTTACTTTGCCTCCAAATGTGGCAGGTTGTTAACATATATTTCTTTATAATTATTTATTATAGTTTGTACCTTTTAAAAAATATATTCCTATTTTCCTTCTCAAAGAAATTGTAACATTGGGATTATCTTTTTAAAATTTTTTATCATTATTATTTTTTTACCGTTAGTAATTTTTAATTTTATTAAGGGTTATTTAAAAAGTTCTGCACTACGTTACATATTTCGATTTTTTTTAAATTATAAACTATTTAGAATAAATCTATTTTTGCTTTTAACATCATACTTAAATAAACGAATAATTGCATACTTTTTTACCTGTCGTAAACCACATTCATTCGTATGTAAAAGCATGTAGAACATTCTGCACTCAGGTTTTATTTTATGAATGTGTCTGTGTGTGTGGGAGGGGGGAGATTGAGCTTGAAATTGGTTAAATTTGATTACTGTCTGGGACTCCTATTGAAATTTGAATTCCCACTAAGTCAATTCAAAATTGAAAAATATCTAATGAGTAAACTATTAAACCTAAGCAAGCAAAACATTTTATTGTATTTCAAATGTATACTGCAATCGGAATATTTTGCTTTGATTTGAAGTCCTATTAATTCTGATAGAACATTCATAGGTATGTAGCTTACAATTTTTAATGTTTAAAGCATTTTTATACGTTTTCCTTTTGAAATATTGAATTTTATAGCTTTATTTTCTAGACAATAATTTTTATATCATAGAGGATTGCTAGCATTTTAAATGCGTGAACTTTGATTAATCATATCAAATGTTTGATAGGGGAAGAAAAACGTTATAACAAAATATTCCATTAAACCGATTAAAACTGTTTGGAAGCATTTAATTATTTATTTAATGTATATATATTTTTTTTTTCATTTTCATTTACAGAGTATTTTAAGTCTAAATCATCTTTATTGAAATAAGAGAACATTTTTATGGATAGAATTGTGAATTTTTCTTATTATACTGCTGATCATACTTTTTTTTAATAACATAATGTTAATATTAATTAATTTTTTCCTTATAAAATGATCAGAAATATATTATCATGAATTATCATGAATAACATAATTTTTATTGGATAAAGAAAATAGAAATCTTCCTTTTATCTGTCACACATATTTGAAATATTTTTTATTATGTGTATACAAAACTTTCGAGTTTTTCTTCTCCCTCTTCTCCTTTCTCCCTTTTTTAAATTTTTAGCACAGAAGAATTCGACTTTATCTTGTTAAAAAGGATCTGGCACAGATGTATATCCATAGAAAAATAGGTCTAAATAATTTGATAATATATAAAACAAAGTTTAAATATATAAGGAAAAATTTAGGGGGGTTGTTAAACGTTAGAAAATAGTTCATAATTTCTTATAAAATCTCGAAAAACTTTAATTATTCTTAGAAAAACCAATGAAAACCAGTCTCTTTTAAAAGCTCATGTTAATCAGAAATAACTGCTATCCACTGTTGATACAGTAGATATGGAAAAATTGATAATTCTCAACAATTACTCATGGGAATTTTTTGTTTGAGTGAAAAAGATGTCTTTTGGTGAATTGTATTTGAAAATGCAACAAATTTTCGAACTAATTTAATAAATTATTGTGCTGTATCAGAAGTACGCGTACAGCGGTCAATTTATCATTTAATTATTTATTTCTTAAACGAGAGGTTTAAAAATAAATTGAAAATATTTCCGTATATGTGTATTGGCCATGGGACTAAAATTTACCATATTTTCTCCATAAAATCTTCATTGATAGTAAGATTATTTCCGAAACTCAAGTTCATGAATGGATAAATTCAGAATTGATAGGTCAAAAAATGTAGACATTTTGATTTAAAAAAAAAAAGAAAGTAAACCTTTTGGATTGGTCCAATGTCTGGAATAAGATACAAACAGCAGATATTAATAAAAAACATTTTCAAAGCTTTAAATCATATTCTTGAGGGAAAGGGGGGGAAGAAAAGAAGAAGCAATTGTGAAAGAAATTCATTATTATTATTATTTATTTTATTGTTCCTGAAAGTAGTATTAGTAAGATATTGTTATTTATTTAATGAGCAAATTTTTTTTATTTTTGTATTTCGTTTACTTAAAAAGGCGGATAGGAGAATTAAGATAAAATATATTTTTGAAAAAGGAAAGAAAGGAAGCCCCTCTGCTAAGATACTAACGATTCTCACTCCTTATCTCCAAAACTGATAAGCAGAACAAATAACCTGAATTGTTTTTCGCTTTCTAAAAAAGTAATCTGTTTCAAATAATATTTTACAGCATTTCGCAGCATAGACGTCATTTGGTAACAATTTTGTTACAAAGATTCGTGAAATGCTTTTTCAACTTTCAAATTTCTTTCATCTACTCTCAAATATTCAAATTAAATATTATACTTTAAAGCTGAAAATGAAATTGGCACTACTTGTAATAAATTTATGAATTATTAATATCCATTTTAATGATTGTTAGATAATAAAAGTGATTTTTACTATTCTTTAAATTAACTTTATGTGGTTTACCCTTTCTTCTGCAACTTTTTTATCTCTTTTTCTAATCTTTTAAAATGTAGAAAGGCGTTTTTAACCTGCCCCCAACCCCCCATCCCGAACTTTAAACACGTAATGCTAGTTGTATGATTTGCCTACCTTTAATGATAGGGGAGAGGAAATCTTAGTTTATTGCATATTTTAAAGCATATTTCTAAGAAATTTTCTTGCCATTTTTTTAAACAAAATCTATTTAATAACTAACAAAATCTTGAAAATTTTCCAAAATTCCTTGTTTTGCATGTCTTAAATAGAAAATTTCAATAGGCTTTGTAGTCATGATTGGAAAAAATAGTTAATTAACTTTAGCATTTTTCAGACAAAATGTGATCAATAGATTCTCAGATCACAAATGAGGACCCCAGAAGCCAAGGGGTATAAGTGACAAAATTGAAAAAATTGAGTTAAGTACACAGGGTATCTGGAAATATGCTTTTTTCATTTCAGGTAAAAAAATAAAGGTCATTTTCTGATTATTTGGGGAGTTATAGAGATAAGCCACTTTTTTCGAAAAACAAACAATATTGATTAATTATACATTTAAAGAAATTTGTATTCTATTTTTTTAACAGTTATTGAAATGAGAGTTCAAAGATTAGAATGCAACAAGCACATGTTTCCTATTTCAATTTTGTCAATTGTTATTGATGTTCCAATTTAACATCAGTTATCTTTAAACTCAATTTACTCCAAACCGACATTTTGTCACTTGTACTCCTTGGCTTCTGGGCTCCTCAAATATGATGCTTATTTTGATAGTGTATATTTCTTATATATTAATAACCATATCTGTCAAGTAATATGCGTTTTTTGTCACGTTGATTATTTGTATTTCATTTTTCACTTGATTTATTGCATATATATTTTCTTTTTTAAAAAATGCATCTGGAACAATTATTTTAAAGTACATCACTCATTTCTTCCCTCTTTACAAGGTTAATAAATATTGAATTTTACGAGAAGGTAACTTATTAATTGTTACTATTCTATTGCTAACACCTTTTTTTTTTTTTTTTTTTAGATGCATATATTTTTATCATTTATCTAATCATTTTTTTAAAATAATTATCCACCTGATGTCAACAACAACTTCAAAATATAAAACTAGAAATTGATGAAGAACTAAATAATGCAACAAATAGGTAAGTTATCCTAAGCAGACAAAATATGATTTTTTAAAAAGCATTTTAAATGTTATTTGAGTATAAATCACATAAGTTTTTCCAATATTAAAAATCTAAACTTCCTCATGCAGTATCATTCTTAGTAAGTTTTGGGTATTGAAATGAAAATTATCAAAATGCATTTTAATTAACATTAAAGAGCTTTTGAATAGTTTGTTACACAAAAAAACACAGATCATAACACATTATATGAAGTATTAATTTGAAGTTTGCTTGCAGTTTAAGCTTTGAAAAATAAGTTTTAGAAAAAAAGTGATGAAAAGTTTGATTTAAATAATAGTATATATCGCTCACTCGAAAGAAAAGTGACACATCTCGGCAAACATAAATTTAACAGCAGAGCCCCCCCCCACCCCCCCCACCCCCCCCCCAAAAAAAAAAAAATGCATGATTTTACTCTGACCTGAAAAAAAAAAAAAAAAAAAAAAAAAAAAAAACTTAGTTTTGCATGCAGTAATAAAAACGTGAATAAATGCAAAACCATTAAGCATGAAGACATAGGATCAGGTTCGGAGATGAGATAATTTTATCTCTCCCCACATTCCACCCGTATTCTGTGGTCACAAACGGAGTTTTAGCGTAATAAATCAATTTTCCGTAAAATTACACTTGAAACTGTTTGTATTAAGCTCCAACAATGACGAGCTTATTAATAGGAGGAAAAAAACAGTGAAGTTTTGCAAGATGTATCACTTTTCTTGCGTGTGAGCGATGTATACACATATACAGAAGTCATGTATGAGAAATACCTAATAATGCAAAAATAGAAGTTTATTTTTAACAATTTATGCACGGATCAATCAATTCACAAAATAAATATATGTACATATAAAATAGTAATGAGCTTATTAATAGGAGGAAAAAAACAATGAAGTTTTGCAAGATGTATCACTTTTCTTGCGTGTGAGCGATGTATACCATATACAGAAGTCATGTATGAGAAATACCTAATAATGCAAAAATAGAAGTTTATTTTTAACAATTTATGCACGGATCAATCAATTCACAAAATAAATATATGTACATATAAAATAGTAACGAGCTTATTAATAGGAGGAAAAAAACAATGAAGTTTTGCAAGATGTATCACTTTTCTTGCGTGTGAGCGATGTATACCATATACAGAAGTCATGTATGAGAAATACCTAATAATGCAAAAATAGAAGTTTATTTTTAACAATTTATGCACGGATCAATCAATTCACAAAATAAATATATGTACATATAAAATAGTAACGAGCTTATTAATAGGAGGAAAAAAACAATGAAGTTTTGCAAGATGTATCACTTTTCTTGCGTGTGAGCGATGTATACCATATACAGAAGTCATGTATGAGAAATACCTAATAATGCAAAAATAGAAGTTTATTTTTAACAATTTATGCACGGATCAATCAATTCACAAAATAAATATATGTACATATAAAAAAGTAACGAGCTTATTAATAGGAGGAAAAAAACAATGAAGTTTTGCAAGATGTATCACTTTTCTTGCGTGTGAGCGATGTATACACATATACAGAAGTCATGTATGAGAAATACCTAATAATGCAAAAATAGAAGTTTATTTTTAACAATTTATGCACGGATCAATCATTTCACAAAATAAATATATGTACATATAAAATAGTAACGAGCTTATTAATAGGAGGAAAAAAACAATGAAGTTTTGCAAGATGTATCACTTTTCTTGCGTGTGAGCGATGTATACCATATACAGAAGTCATGTATGAAATACCTAATAATGCAAAAATAGAAGTTTATTTTTAACAATTTATGCACGGATCAATCAATTCACAAAATAAATATATGTACATATAAAATAGTAACGAGCTTATTAATAGAAGGAAAAAAACTATGAAGTTTTGCAAGATGTATCACTTTTCTTGCGTGTGAGCGATGTATACACATATACAGAAGTCATGTATGAGAAATACCTAATAATGCAAAAATAGAAGTTTATTTTTAACAATTTATGCACGGATCAATCAATTCACAAAATAAATATATGTACATATAAAATAGTAACGAGCTTATTAATAGGAGGAAAAAAACAATGAAGTTTTGCAAGATGTATCACTTTTCTTGCGTGTGAGCGATGTATACCATATACAGAAGTCATGTATGAGAAATACCTAATAATGCAAAAATAGAAGTTTATTTTTAACAATTTATGCACGGATCAATCAATTCACAAAATAAATATATGTACATATGAAATAGTAACGAGCTTATTAATAGGAGGAAAAAAACAATGAAGTTTTGCAAGATGTATCACTTTTCTTGCGTGTGAGCGATGTATACCATATACAGAAGTCATGTATGAGAAATACCTAATAATGCAAAAATAGAAGTTTATTTTTAACAATTTATGCACGGATCAATCAATTCACAAAATAAATATATGTACATATAAAATAGTAACGAGCTTATTAATAGGAGGAAAAAAACAATGAAGTTTTGCAAGATGTATCACTTTTCTTGCGTGTGAGCGATGTATACACATATACAGAAGTCATGTATGAGAAATACCTAATAATGCAAAAATAGAAGTTTATTTTTAACAATTTATGCACGGATCAATCAATTCACAAAATAAATATATGTACATATAAAATAGTAACGAGCTTATTAATAGGAGGAAAAAAACAATGAAGTTTTGCAAGATGTATCACTTTTCTTGCGTGTGAGCGATGTATACACATATACAGAAGTCATGTATGAGAAATACCTAATAATGCAAAAATAGAAGTTTATTTTTAACAATTTATGCACGGATCAATCAATTCACAAAATAAATATATGTATATATAAAATAGTAAAAGATGAAACTAAAAAAAAAAAGAATAAATTAAGAGAAAATTAATTCTTTTAAATTAGTTGTACTTGTTTTCAGAAAAATTTGTCTTCCCTCAAACAAAACAAAGTAACATATATTTTAAAATTTTTTACTTTTAACACTTGATTATTTTAAGTGCATATGTATGGTAATTTGTTAATTGATTATTTAAATATTAATTTACTAAAAACCTTTTACTTTTTCATTATTTTAGATGAGTTTTTTTATGGGTATATAAAAAAAAGGTAGGGATGGGGTAGGTTTGCAGCTATGAAAAATTCAATTTGATATTTTAAACGATTTTGTTAACATAAAATATTAAAATTGATCTTCTGAATCAGCATGTTTTAAAAATTGAACCATAATTTCATTTCATATTCAATCAACCTTCACTGTTTTTGATCATGCTACCAACCTTGAAATTGAGGAAGCCTTGAGATAATGAATTACATCGAAAAATTTCGAAATGGTGGACATGGAAAAAGAAGAGAAGTCCAAGAAGAGAGAATGAATTCCTGAATACGTCAATGTCATAATAATTATAAATGAGATTTTTTGCCTAACATTTACTTATATATTTAATTAATAAATTCTTTTTTCATGTATTTGTTATGTTTTTTTCTTGTATTTTTCATGTATTTTTTTATATATTTTGCATGTATTAAATCAAGAATTATATAAAAACAAAAGAAGAGTGAAGAAAATTATTTTCAGAATAAAAAAGAGGAAAAAAGCATATCACAAAAAGAAAATCTTTTTTTATAGAAACATTTGCAGAGTACAAACATTTGGAATAAAAATGACACTTTATTAGAATTTTTTTGCTGAAAATATTCGCTGCATGCATAAAACTATAGAACTTTACAAACACAATAAGTTTTAAAATGTTGTAAGTTTTACATTTTTATTTTTCCTTCCTAAATCTGCAATACAGATTTTATAACAATATAAAAAACATAAGAATTACAAATATCTATTTCTTTCTTTTTCTTTCACCTTAAGAGATTTTTCATGGAAGTACAGATTTAAAACTAAAGAAAATCAATGTTCAACGTTGATTTAAAACAACTTTTGTAATATTTTATCATTTATTCAAGATTTTGCATGATAAGTTCATTAAAATTGACATTTCCCCCTAATGTTGACATTTTGAACACAAGTATTATTTCTTAATTACAAACATTTGTTGCAATTGAATTCGACATAAGAATTAATAAAGAAGTTTTATATTTTTAATAATCTTTTGTAATTGGTAAAGTATGAACTGCTGTTTTTATTATATTACTGAATTAAAGCTTTTTGTAACATTAGTTATTTGCTTAGAAAACTAAAAATCAGTTTAATATACTCATATTACTTGTATCTATTGGGTGAGTGCAAAAGTTCGTGCGGAGGTGCAATAGATGTCGTTAGAAGCGGCGTAAAGTGTTGTCATTAATACTGCCATCTACGTAAGACTGATCGTTGGAAAGGTGATGTATGCAGCTTTCATTTCAAACAAAATAATTTGTGTAGATAGAAACTGTTTCAAGAAAATTTACTTTAAAAATGAGTGTTTATAAAGTGCATTTAAGGCATGTTATGCTTTACGAGTTTCGGAAGGGAATAAACGTTGCAGAAGCCGTAATAAACAATTAAGAGGTTTATCAAGATCAAGTACAAGCTAAACAAACTGTGGAAAAATGGTTCGCGATATTTCGCTGCGAAGAGTTTAACTTTAAAGACGAACCACAATCCGGTCGACTTTCACACATTCATGTCGATATTGTGCGTACATAGTTCAAAATACTCCCCGAATTTCAACAGAGCAAGTTGCTACAGCACTTAACGTTCACCGATCACCACTTTTCGACGTTTAAAAAAATATGAGACTCGATTTGAAGCTCGATATATGGGTGCCCCATTTGGTGATTGAGAGGAACAAAATTGTGCGAATTTCCGCTGCCGTTTCTTTACTCGCGCGGATCAAAAACGAGCCGTTTTTGGATCGATTAGTGACGGGCGATGAGAAATGGGTCCTTTAAAACAATATTCAGCAATGTGAGCATGATGACGCGATGGCAAAGGCCAGTTTGCACCCGATGAAGATGATACTCTGTGTTTGGTGGTATTACAAGGGCATAATTATTTTGAGTTTCTTCCAGCTGGCCAAACGATTGATTCAGTCAAGTACTGTCGTCAACTAATCAATCTGAATCGAGAAATCAAATAGAAACATCCGATTTTGTCAAATTGCAAGGGTGTAGTCTTTCATCGTGATGACGCCAGACCACACGTTTCAAGACAGACTCTGCGCAAACTGAACAGCTTGAAATGGGATATCCTAACTCATCCATCGTATTCCTCTGATATTGCACCACCTGATCATCACTAGTTCTGGTCATTGCAAAATCATTTAAATGGGAAAAAAACTTGACACTTTGCATGCCTTAAAAATCGGCGTGTCTTTGCTTTTCGAATCTAAACCGCGCAAATTTTATGGTCGGGTTATCCGTATGCTGCTAGAACGTTGAAAACAGATTATAGAAAATGATGGAGCGTATATCATTGATTGATTAAAGAACTTTGTTTGCCTAATCACAGTCTGACTTTTACTCTCAAACTCAGCATGAACTTTTGCACTCACCCAATAAATGCTGTTAGCGTGTTTGTATGTAAATACACCAAATTCCTTACAGAGAGTAAATACAGCATTTCTTCATTTCACTTGCAATTAAACATGATGCGATCATTTATGAGAATTCGATTTGATTATTTTTATTTGCAGAAAATAAAAATGGTAAAACTTTTAAATAGCGAAATCATTATTTTACTGTTTTTTATTATTTTTTATTTTATTTATTATTATTATTATTATCAGTCTATATTTTTCAAAATTTGTGTAGCACTAGTTAGAAAACTAAATGACCTATAGGCCTAAATGCCTATATGGAGTCAAAATTAAATACATATCATTAATTTTTAAACATCAGTGAAAGAATTTCAAAAAAAGAAAGATATATTTAAAGAAACATGAATTTTATTTCTAAAGAAATTACAGTAAAATGTGAATAAAACTCCCCATTATTTTTAGCAAATCAAAAGGCTACAAAAATTAACAAGTAAAATCTTGATTTCAGAGATTTTTTTTTTCTTATGTTATTAATAACAGTCGACATTTTCTAATAATTTTATAATAGTAGTTTTGAAACTAAAAAAATATGTCTATAAATTAGTGCAGAATCATGTATGTACCATTCAGTGCCTGAAGTATAAGTATTAATAAAACAACTGCATATATATGTATAATTATAAACATATAATTCTTTTGTTAAAGTATAATAATAATAGTGAATAAAATTTATTATTCATAAAGATGATGGATTGTGAAAAGCTGCTCGATACAATTGCTTAATTAAAAAAGTTGAAAAGTATTTATATATATAAATAAAAGTTATTATATATATGTATATATCATCATCATCAACAACAACAACAACCGTTTTCGATCCACAACTGAATGTAGGTTTCCCCCAGATTTTTCCAATGTTTTCTGTCTAGTGCTTTTGTCATCCAATTTACACCAGCCACTTTTCTAATTTCATGTCCTTGTAAACGGTTTTCAGAAGATAGGGATCGTCCATTATACGTAGCCAAGGTCATCAAGTTATGGCAGACAAGCCGAGTCCGGTAATTCTTAGCACCCTCTGTCTTTATGTCTGTCTGATCGCTGCCGTAACCAGGAACATGCAGACTACCGGGAACTGAGGGCCGTGATTTGTTTTGTGAATTCATGTTAAAACAAGGGACCCCCCTTGTTTTAACATGAATGTGGCGATGTGGTGGCCAACACTCCATGTGGCCAAGTCCCTCCACGCTGGCCAAGCGGATTGGAGGAAGCCCATCCGCGTTCGTTCCCCTTGCACTAGGCAAGAGTACTAACAGGCTGTACCGATGGAAGGTGCGGATTGGACATTAAGTCTCTGCTCCCAGTCGATTCTTTTAAGTCCTCTTAGAAGGCAATTAAAGGGTCTACTCCTGATTGATAAGCAGAGGCTATTAAACAGCCCATATATATATATATATATATATGTATATAAGTTAGCATTTTAAAATATAGTTATTGAAATGATTATAATTTTTTCAGGGTGGGGGATAAATTAACATATGCAAGTTGAAGTAAAAATTCTGCTAACGTCAAGTAATTATGATAAAAAGTTTTATTAAATCCAATTGATTTTTTTAAATCACCAGATTTTAAAACATTCACCTTTTATTAAACATTTTATTTATTTATTTTTTTTTTAATTTTACTTAAGAAAGGTGTTACAATAAAAATAAATGGCATTGACATGTTTCGGAACCGTCAAATAAGCTCCATAATCATAATATAAATAAAAATATTAATGTATCGTGTTTTTTGTTGTTTATATCTCATTGTCGCGTGTCATTTGTATTGACCGTGAAATATTTTGAAATTTTATTTTTATTTATATTATGATTATGGAACTTATTTGATGGTTCTGAACCATGTCATTTATTTTTATTATAACACCTTTCTTCAGTAAAATAAAATTTTTTTATTAAAATGTCAAGTAATTATTTATGTATTACTTAATAATATATTCAAGATATAAATGTGATTGCCATCGCAATGCCTGTTTTTTAAAATTGCCAGATTCTTAATGCCTTTTATTAATTGTTTTTTAGATATCTGTTGAAATAGATTCAAAGAGTAATATTTTATTTTCGTTATTTACGTTTCTGTCAAATTTGTATGGGTAAAATAACATAACTTAAAAAAAAATTCATTAACTGTAACTTCGTATTTAAAAGTGTTTCTTTTAAATTAAAAAAATAAGTAATAATAATAATTTTTCATTCATAAAAAATACGTAAATAGTTCATTATAATAGTGTGTAAAGTAAAATAAATAAATGAAAAAAATAACGTCGATGAAAATTATATTGCATGTTATAATTTTAAATTGTAGAACACAAAAGTTTATGTATAACAACATAGTAAAATTGTTAGTTCTATTGATATTACAACGTAGAGACAAATATCGAAAGAAAAGAAATGAGTAATCTTTTATAAAAGAATAATAATAATAAAAATCTGGGAGTAGAATTCATACATTAGAATTCATTGAAACACCAATACATATGACATCGTTGAATAATCGGCAAAACGTCATATATTGTTGGAAAATACTCGGCAAGTTATCAGTGGATTACCAAATGGTTGAAAACTGCTACGTTCAGGATTAAATAGGTAGCCGGGATACGATGCTCGATGGACCGTTTCCCGAGCGACCAAAAAGCCTATACTGCCGACCCCGATAAGGGGAGATCGCTTGGACGAAAAGTAGTCGAACTAAGTACGTTTGGCAGAATCTCGGCCGGGAATTATTTGCTGCTTGGGTAGGCCCTAAAGGGGGGAGGTACCCTCCGTCCCTCTTTCTAAGATAACCTAACCTGTATTTACGCAAGGAAATCCAAGGTTCGGAGAAAACCATAGAAAACTCCGAACGGTTAGGCCGACGGCAGCTATTGGGCTCGAACGCAGCACCTGCCGTCTACTAGTTTCGCAGGGAGAACCTCTCGGCCACTGGTAGGCCCGAAAACTTTGCCGTTAACTCAAGTGATTTTAGCAGATTAATTTCTCTCTCTCTCCCTCTCTCTCTCTCTCTCTTGGCTCAAAGTTACCCAGATTGATTGTACTCTCATGATGCATCTGTTTGCCGTGATTATAATCCAAGAGCCGACTGCACAAAAATCTATATCATCGAGCACAAGAAAAAATGTCCTTTATTTTATGGAAGAGTAGTAAAAGGGGAATCTAATGATCCATGTCTGCCGGAAGTGAAGTGGTACATAAGGCAAAAATTATTACCTCTAGTTGCTCACTCGTAGGTTTATCATTGTGTTTTCCTATACCCAATTTTCCAACCTTTGACTGTACGACAAACAAAATGATAGACCTAAGAGTGCGCTACTAGTGGTGTTAATTTTTGGCTTATGCACCACTTCACTTCCGGCAAACGTGGATCATTAGATTCCTCTATTGCTACTCTTCCATAAAATAAAGGGTTTTTTTTTCCTTGTGCTCGATGACATAGTTCTTTGGGCGGTCGGCTCTTGGATTATTAGAGTGCTATTACACGTGTCGTGCTGCAGGTGTGTCGATGTTATCCTATGGGACCAGGGGAGTCGCTTGGTAGCGCGCGATTCTCTTTTGTCGGAGCGTCTTTGACGCCTGGAACGAAGCGAGTCGCGAGTAAGAGCCAATCAAATGCTTGGAAATCCAAATGATGGTAAAGACTCTTCTCGAACAGCCAATGAAATGCTAAGAACACGAAAAAACGCAGACGATTTTTGTCGCTTGCAATTTTTACGTGTAATAGCACTTTTAGAGTCGCCAGTAGAAACCAGATTAGAAGAATGAGAGTAAAAGATAAAATACAGAAAGAATGTTACGATAAAAATCAAATTCAATATTTTGAATGATAGGAGAATTCCTTATCCATAATTTTAGAAATGATAAAGACATTGTTATCTACGACGATATTTTTAAGTGTTTCATATGTATGATTGTTTTTTTTTTTTTTTTTTTTTTTTTTTTATGAGGAAAACAGTTGTGGTCAAACAGTTGTAAGGGGATTGATAATTCCTGTATATAAATTGAAAAATATTGTGCATAAAACTTTAATTGCTCTTTAAATAAATAAGTGAAATTTGATATTTTTACTGGCGGAAAGCTTTTTTATCTATAGTTTGTGAAAAACAAAATATCTTGTTATCTATGGAAACATTTTAAAAATGCTTCAAGTGTATGAACTGTCCTAATAATTTTCCTTTTATATTGGTAAACAAATAGCATAGGATTTTTGCATAGGATAGCTGACGACGACCTACAACCAGGCTAATTTTTACTTTTTCAATTTTGGTTTCAGATTTTTTTTTTTAAACTTTAATTTTCGAAACCAATTAGAGCCGGTTCTGAAATTTAAAATATAAAAATATAAAAAATATATAACAAAAATCGGAAAAGTAAAAACTAGCCTGGTTGTAGATTGTTCTCAGCTATCCTATGCAAAAAGAAAAAAAAACTCTAAAAATATTAAAATTTGAGCGAGATATTTTAAAAGACCACCCCCGTAGACTTTAAATCCCGGATAAATTATTATCCTGGTCTTTTTCAGTGACTAGTTTTGCGCCTTAAACTAATAAAAGCAAGTGGTTTTGTTTTTTTTGTTGTTGTTGTTTTTGTTTTTTTTTACTCACTAATCATAACTATCATCGATTAAAAATGAAACCATGTTGCAAATGTTAAACGAAATTCGATGCGCGTGTTTTTTGTTTGAATAACTGTGTTCTATATCCATCCTTCCGTGAATTACAGTTTTATTTTGGTTATGTCGGAACACATGGAATGATTCTAACAAATTGACCTTGTTGATGACAAGCCAAAATAACGTACATCTCTGAATCGTGTCGCTGTAAGATCGATTGCTCAATACTTTACGATCGATTTCCATCAAAATGGCGATGAGAAACTAAATGCGAAAACAATAAGAACATCTGTTTGCATGCCTTATTGAGTTTGGTTACGCCTATGATTTCTTTAGAACTATTTCAGATGTATATAGACTTTTAATTAAGAGTGAATATTTGAGCGGGTAAAGATAAATTGCTTTTCTTCAATCGTGTAATAGTAAGAAATGTAAAACATGATCCATGATTTCACTGTCATATTTTACTCTATTAAATCGTTTAATATTTTATAAATCTACTCTAGAAATAAATAAATTACGATTTTCGTTTAAAAATTGGAAATACACGGAGTTCCAAAACTAATACAGCTATCTTTGAAGGTAATAGCAAAAGCATGCATAAAAACAAAAAAGTTTTGTGCAATAAAGCTAACAAAGAAGTTCTGTATACTGGGCATACTCATATTAAGTTTAAAAAAAAAATACTAAGTAAAATGCTTATATATGTAACAAAGGATCAGTCAAATTTGGCGGAGGAATTACAGTAGAAAAGACTGCAAAAATATAAAATAATTCCGATTATTTGGCTGAATAACCGAAAGCGTCACGTGATTTGGCGAGCAACACTTTTTCTCGCGAAAAACGATTTTAATGTTACAAATGTAAATTGTTTATTAATGTAATTGTTTTAATTTTTAGGATGCATGTAAATAGCATTTATTAAATTTAAACTTAAAATGAAAAAAAATATATTTATATATTGTATTATATATAAATAATTTTTTCGTTGTTTGTTTCTGTAGTTACTTAATTTATCACTGAAAAAAATATTGTCATATATAAAAAAATAATAATAACAATTTTTTTATGTATGTTTAAGCGTGTACAAAAATAAAAGCTAAAGCCGTTTCCATAGCAACAAAATTAAATCGAAAATTCCCAAGAGGACTTAATTTTGATCTTAAAATAATTTTAATTAATTTAAAATATTAATTTTGTTTTAAATCGTAATTTTTGATAATTGCATTTCAATATTTTTCACTTTCCACCCCCTCCCCCTTTGTTACAATGTGTCACATTTCACTTTATCCCTTAGTCACATGTTACACTATATTACATAAACATATACTTATAGTGCAGAAAAAAAGCATTATGTTTATCACATTTCAAATTTTATTTTTAAACTTTAACTATGAGTTTTGATGACATTTGTGAGCTGTATTTTGCATGTATTTGTAATTTTGCATAAAATAAGGTTTACAATAATAATAATAATAAATAAATATAGAATAGTATTAAAATATTAATATGAAAGAGCAATTGGAAACAGTAGTATTTTGGAATTTGAAATAGAATTTAATATATTTGGCTTTAAATCTTATTGTTATGAACACAAAATATTTTAATTTTAACATAATTTTACCCTTCATAATTAATTCTGCTGAAATTTAATGCCTTTATTTTAACCAAAATGTGTGATGTCAAATTTCTTCTTAACCCCTCCCACAACTTTTTCACTTACTGTCACAATTTCATGAATTATCCCCCCCCCCTCCCAGGGCCGTAGATAAGGGAGTGCTATAGACGGCTCAACCCCCCCCCCTCCCCTTGGAAAAGATTCCAAAGTCACTCAATGAATTTCTGTTCCGAAAGTTCAAATGAAATTTTGTTCAAAAATCTAGTTTTGAGACCCTTTCACAGTTTTGCAGAATTACTAAATTGTACCTAAAATAAGTGTTTTAACACTCCCTCATCTTTTTTGTACATATGAGCTAACACGATTTTTAATATTGAACTAATTATACACTTGAATTTTTTATCGTAATATTCTTTTCTTAGCATAAAATGAAGTTATTACAACATTTTTATAAGAAACACAGTACTTATAATATGAATATGCATTAATTTATCTTTCTGCGTCAGACAGAGAGAGAAAAAAATTATGACCCCCCCCCCTATATCCTCTTCACCCCCTATTGTTCACTTCTAGCTACGGCCCTGCCCCCCCCCCCCCCCTTTCAAGCGTGACATTATTTATGACCGGTCCCTAAAGAGATACACTGTAATATTATGATAAAAAGTTAATTAAATCCAATTGATTTGTTAAATCATCAGATTTTAAAACATTCACCTTTTATATAAACATTTTAATAAAAAATTTAATTTTTTTTAAGAAAGGTGTTATAATAAAAATAAAATACAATGACATGTTTCGGAACCGTCAAATAAGTTCCATAGTCATACTATAAATAAAACAAAATTTCAAAATATTTCTCGGACAATACAAATGACACGCGACAATGAGATATAAATAACAAAAAACACGCGCTCTGTTGCAAAAAATTAAATTAAAATATAGACCATGATCTAAAACATAAATAAAAATAAAATACATTGAAATATTTTGAAATTTTATTTTTATTTATGTTTTAGATAATGGTCTATATTTTAATTTATTTTTTTGCAATAGAGCGCGTGTTTTTTTGTTATTTATATCTCATTGTCGCGTGTCATTTGTATTGACCGAGAAATATTTTGAAATTTTGTTTTATTTATAGTATGACTATGGAACTTATTTGACGGTTCCGAAACATGTCAGTGTAATTTTATTTTTATTATAACACCTTTCTTAAGAAAAATTAAATTTTTTATTACAACACTGTAATATTATTGAATAAGTGACTGCTTTCTATCCTCGTGAGACCCTAAGGTCATATTATTTCAGCAAATTTTGCAATTTTTGAGATTTTCGCTGCTTTTAAGTCTTGAAACTAAAACACTTTTCATTTATTTAAAAAATACTAAAAATACTTGATTACTTAGCGTGTCCAATAAGATGGACTTTGGGTCTCAGTCCTGTAAAAGACATGCTGTTTTAAGCACGTGAACTCTTTATATTTCACAAAAATAATGACACAAAATAGAATTCTACATAAATAATGATTCAAAAATTAATTAGTCGCTAAATAAAAATAGCAAGTAAGAAAAATCATGCGCTTTTGAAACATTTAACAAAACTTCGTTATTTAGGGAAATAAGGTATTACTTTCCATAGCCAAACATGTATTTCGATACTTTTGAACAGTCCTGTATTTGATCTGTTGATTGTATATTATACTATATAATGGAGAATTTTAGTTTAGCAAGAACATGCCTAATAATAGGTTGAAATTTCTCTTTTTATACTAATAAATAGAAACATACTTGAATCCTTTTGTTCAGCCCTGTAGTTTACCCATTACCTTTATTACATGCCAGTATTTAGCTTTAAAATTTAGTTCAAAATAAAACACTCTTAAAACAACTTAAATTACATTTCCAGAAATTTCCATCCATAGGTTACAAAGTATTCAATTCTTTGCGTGATCCTGTATATCATTTGATCTATATTCTACAAATATTTCTTAGTAAACTCAAAGCAGTTCAGAGTAAAAATTCATATTCTTTTGTTTAGCCCTGTATATCAAATATAGCATCGATACACACCACATAATATGCATACATTTAGTGAAACTTAAAACCGCATATCATAATTAAAAATGCATTCCATCTATCTATACACCATCATCGATAACATACAGTACTTCGGATAGAATGTACTATTTGAAACCTTTTGTGTGTCCCTGTAAATGTTGTGCACTTTTTTTTATTACGCGTGAAAACATTTATATTAAGCATCAGCGACATATATCAAATTTTTAGGTGCGTTCGTAATTATATAATACGTAGCACCTATAGTGGTCGTTCAGTCCGTCCGTCTGTCCCTCCGCATATAACAACGCAAAAACTACCCAACCGAATCGTTTGAAATTTAAAATACATAATTATTACATAATTCTGTCGAGTTGTTTCAAATTTTTTGATAATCGTGCGCATAGATCAATTACAGGGGCAATCAAAAGTATTCAATTACATTATGGTCAATGGGGAAAAAGTTTCAAATATATTCTATACGTTTGAAATTTAAAATACATAATTATTACATAATTTTGTCGAGTTATTTCAAATTTTATGAAAATCGGATGGATAGATCAATTACAGGGACAATCAAAAGTATTCAATTACATTATGGTCAATGGGGAAAAAGTTTCAAATATATTCTATACGTTTGAAATTTAAAATACATAATTATTACATTATTTTGTCGAGTTATTTCAAATTTTTTGAAAATCGGATGGATAGATCAATTACAGGGACAATCAAAAGTATTCCGTTACATTACGGTCAATGGGAAAACATGTTTCAAATGCATTTTAATCGTGTTACACTCATGCGAACTTAATAAAATTTATATGCAACTATAAAGTACATATTATAATATACATCTTACATAATTTGTGGTGCAAAGAACATTTGTTATTGATTTAGAAGGCCACACAAAAGTATTCCATTACATAATGATATAGGGAGAACATTGTTTGATGAGCGTTTTAATTGTAATTCACTATTTACAATTTTATGAGATTGATATATGAAAGTAATATTTTTAAAACTTCGTTATCGTACGAACGCACCTACTTGCTACGCTTCACGTGGAATTTTCAACTTGTTTATGCATGAAAATGCTTAATTTAATTAAAATATGTCGCACACAATTTCCCCTTTAACCATTATGCAGTGGAATTATTTTGTGTAGCCCTATAAACAAATAATTGCTATTTTTTTCACCACATACATTACACAATACACATTTTAGTGCCCTTCATAAATGAATATAAATTTGAATATGTTTGACAGAGTGTAACATCTTTAAAGTTCACTTGAAACGATTTTTTCCTCATAGGACGTAATGTAACGAAAGACTTTTGACAGTCCCTGTGAATAAACAAATCATGCTAGAAACTTCAGTTATTATAGGGCTCGTGCTACACTGTAAAAAATGTCAGATGTTTCTGAATGTATAAAAATGCACTGTAATCAAAAACTAAAACGTACAGTAACCTCTTCTAACTCACCCAAGGTTTCGAAAACCGTTCCTTTCTCTTTAAAAATCCCAAAAAACTATTTATTTTAGAAATTTAAATAAAAATTTATAAAAATTAATTTTTATTAGCTGCCCGCTCTTTTCGGAAACGTTTCTAAGTAGCTTTTACAATACAATAATCACTTTTCTCAAATCAAAATATCACTTCTTCGGATGCTACCAATTCATACGAAAATATTTTGATATTCAGAGAACATGTTTAATAGACAAACATACAATTTTTACACTATTAACATTAATATGAAAATTAACATTATTTTGCTACAATTGCATGAAAAAATCAGTTACGCAGCTGAAAATGTTAACTTGAGAATTGATAGAATTTAAAAAAGTGATATTTTGATTTGAGAAAAGTGATTATTGCACTGTAAAAGCTATTTAGAAACCTTTCCGAAAAGGACGGGCAGCTAATAAAAATTAATTTTTATAAATTTTTATTTAAATTTCTAAATTAAATAGTTTTTTGGGATTTTTAAAAGTAAAAGAACGTTTTTCGAAACCTTAGGTGAGTTAGAAGAGGTTACTATATATTTTAGTTTTTAATTGCAGTACATTTTTATATATTCAGAAACATCTGACTTTTTTTTACAGTGTAGGGTAAACGTCAATAACCTACAGAAAATTCATGGCAATCCAAGTATATTTACCAGAGTTAGAGCTCGGACAAATGGACAGACAAACCGAATGCATAAACACCTTTCTAGTTTGTCGGGAAGCGTTAAAAAGAAACTTGAGCATTTTTTGCCATCACGAAAAACCTATTTTAAGAAAAAAAAATCCGTCTGTCTTTCTTTAAACATTCTATCTCCAAAACAAATTGGGATAGAGACTTGAAAGTTAGTAAGTACTTAATATGTAAGAATGGGAATAAGTCTATTTAATATCAGTAACCTCGATTATCCAGAACTATTTTTTTCGGACTCTCAAAATATTCGTTCTAAAGAAAAGTACTTTTTTTTTCTTTTTTTAAGCAATATACGGAACAGACAATAAAAAAACAGAAATTTTCCATAAAGAATGAATTCTGTCGGAAAACTAGCTGCCGAGATATTTGTAATCTTATTCTCCATATTCTTCGATTTTTCATGATCTTGTATTTCCTTCAAATTTCAATTCAAAGATATATTTTGATTGGAAATGAGACGCTTAATCCAACGCAATAAACTGTTACTTAATATAATGTAATTTTTGAAGTTATAAGGATGTTTCTTTTACGCAATTCGGTTAGGCTATAACATTAACTGCCAATAATGGCTTATCGTAAATGTCCCATTTACTTGACATTAAACACGTTACATGTATGTGTGTTATGTCATCAAGTGATTTTCAATTTGTTAATAGTTTGGCAATTTGTATTATGTTTCGAAATTGGTCAACGGGATAATCAAGTAGTACCCCCAATTCCTTAATAGAGCGAAGAGTATTAAAACTATTTAAATACATGTTTAAATTTTTATTTTAAAATTTCGATGCGATTTATAAATAACTTTCGCTTGTTTTATTATTTACCCATCATACGTAGTATAGAGTAAGTATTGCAATCGTTTTGAAAATCGAAAGAAAAAAGTTTGACGGATTTACATGTTTCAGATACTGAAGATTCCGAAAAGCAAATTTTTAGGAAAAAAATTTTACCGTCCGTCCGTCTGGTATGTCTGTCTGTCTGTAACCGCTTTATCTCCCGAACAAATTGAGAGAGAGACTTGAAACTTTGTATGTCCTTAGTATGTAAGAATGGGACGAAGCCTATTTAATATCAATAACCTCTATTATCCGGAACTATTTTTTTCGGGCTCTCGAAAATATCGTCCGGATGAAAGGTACATAAAATTTTTTGAAATGTTTTATTTTAAGGAGTGGACGTAAAAGGCAATAAAATAACACAAATTTTGCATAAAGTACGAAGTCGATCGGATTATTAGTTGCCGAGATATTTGTAATCCTGTTTTCTACATTCTTCGATTTTTCATGACCCTATATTTTAGTACAATTTCAATTCAAAGATATATTTTAATTGGAAATGAGACTCTTTATCCGACACAGTAATTTGTTGGTTAATATGATTATTATTTTTGGAGTTACAAGGATCCTTCTTTTACGTAATCCAGTACTACTTGAGTATTTATTGGCGTTTTATAAAATTTGGCTGATCAGCAGTTCAGTGATATAGCGTTACTATATATATATTAAAACTATTTAAATATGCGTTAAAGTTTTATTTTGGAATTGCGATGCATTTTATAAATAGTTTACATGCGTTTTATTTACATATTTTATAGTAAACATATTACGGTGGTCCCGCAACGACTAGTTTTTCGTTGTTTATAGAAATCCCCATACACCCTAATCACGTGATAATCTAACTGTCTGGATCAGCGAAGAATTGCTTGATCTGTACGTGTAGTGGATAATGCCTTTTAAACTTGATTCTTCCATTACTGTTGCATTTAACTCTTTATGCATTGAAGGTACTTTAAAGTACCATTGGAAGAAACTTTATATAAAACTTATTTATTCTGTCTATTAATAATTTTTTTTTTTTTAATTCTTTCCCCACAAAACACTCTTCTCGGTCAAATTTAGATAGAAAAGAGAAACAGACGAAGCTAAATATTTTCAAAAAGTGGTAGTTTTATTATTCGATTTTATTGGCATTTCTTTTCTTTCTTTAAATAAAATTTAATGAAATATATTCAACTGCAAAAGCGTTTCCATTTATGGAGAAGATCATGATGCATTTAAACTCGTTGCTTTTTTAAGAATGGTGATATTTTCAAAAGAGTAATTTTGGTTAATTAATCTGATTATTTTTGTAAATATTTCACAAAAAATTATAACTACCGATGTATTTAATCAGCTTTAATGAAAAAAAAATCTAAATTATCTTGAAGAATAATTAATTCGGTAAATAATAAAAAGAATACTGCCCAGTTAAACTGATGGCATTGAGCTCACAGGCTACGCATACTAATTGTACATTACAGCCTTATATTTTCAAGGGTTAATTGCGTTCGAAAAAGAAATTAAGAAGGGGAAACAGCTCTCCCCTTTCCCCTTTTTTACACTTAATCATTGAACCTCCTAAACTATCAAGGACATGCTTTATCATATAAAAAATCTATATCCAAAATTCAGAGCAAATCGGATAATTCTTAAAAAAAACCCATTTAGCATTTGTATAATTTAAGAGGAGTTATCCCCCTCTTTTATACTTAACCATTAAACTTCCAAAACTATTCAGAGATTTGAACGAAATCTGACAATTCTGCTTGAAAAACCCATTTATATAAATTAAGGGGATAGGCATTAGAACCCCCGTTCCCCCTGTTTATACTTATTCAATGAACACCTAATAACAGTCGCGGAATCGCCTCATCAGAATGATCCTATATCTAAATTTTGAACGAAAACTTAATTCTGGATGAAAAACCCACTTATTTCTATTAAGGCGGGGCATGAGCCCCCCGTTCCCCCTCTTATACATATCGAATAAACTCCAAAAACTAATCAGGGAAGCGCCTTGTCAGGATATACCTATATACAAAATTTCAAGTGGATTGGATATTTTTATCATGAGTTATCGCGTTACGTACGAACATACATACAGAACGGGCGGGCACATAAGCTCTCAGGCTTTGATAGCCTGTGAGCTAAAAAGTTAAAGTATTAACACTAAATCGGTGCTGCCATCTATCATCAACATTCTTAAATGACTGTTATTTGTAGGGCACAGTATTTCAGTCTTTTAGACTGAGATCGTTTGGAACTAGAAATTCCGGAAAATAATTTTCATCTTATGCAATCAAAAACTTTCTATCATTAAATAAAGTTCATTTTTTCTACACGAACAAGGTGGTAGCTTGGTGGTCTGCCGCAGATGCTTAAAAAATGCCAGTCAACGGCGTTTTCATTTAACAAGTGAATTTTTGTTTTTCTAACGTTACACTTTTGATTAGAAATACAAAGTAAATACTAAAAAGAAAAAAAAATATCAAATACAGAATTTTAATATAAAAACATTCGAATGCAGAATTTTTATTGTAATACTAATCAATTCGACTAAAAACAGAATAAAATATTATAGCATTTCGAATTTCAAAATAAAATCTGTTGTAGTAGAAAAGCATTTTCCTGCATAGAATTTTGTAAATTGTTTATATATATATATATACAGATAGATAGATAGATATAATATAGAATATAGAATGAGGAACAATTGGTATTCTCCAGTTTTCGGTATAGGGGAAGAAGAAAATGTTACTTTTATTATTATATGAATGACCCTGATTAGATTCAAATATCTTTCTAACTGCTTAAAAACCGTAGAGCCCAAAAATATTAACTACGGCACTTTTGAATTTTGTATTATTAAAATTTTTTGTTTGGTTTCTTTTGAGATTTTTCTTATTCAAATTTCTTATTTTATTTCATTTCTTTAGTACTTGTGTTGTGTGATCTTGGAAGAATTTAATGATGTGCAAACATTTTGCAAGATTAAAAAAGCAGCACGTGATCGATCAAGTTATCGTTATTTTAGTTTTTATGATTGGTCTGTTCAGATAGAATAAGACAAAGATTACCTTTCTCAATTTGTATTAAGAATGATTTTCAGTCAAAAGTTGAAAGACTTTTACAATAGAACATAGGTTCCCAACGGGGGCGGTACCGCCCCCCAGTGGGCGCTGGAGCCTTTCAGGGGGGCGGTAGCGGGTCTAGAGAAAAATGGGGGGCGTTAGGATAGTCGAGGGGGGCGGTCATGGCATAGCTACTTATTAGGAACTAATATAATGAAAATAGTTGATTGCCTCTACATTGTCCAGCACGAGACAAAAACATTAACTGCACATTTGAATGGAAATTTATACAGACGAACCTAAATCTGAGGGTGGGGGGAGTTGAATTTATTTTACTAATATCAAAAAATAGCCGTAGAACTCGAAGAAGGGCAATGACGCGAATTAGAAATCATTATGAATTCAAAAACTGGGGAGAAAAAATTCGCGATAATTGGCTGGCTATAAGTTTTAAACATTATTATTTTTTCATTAACCTGTATTTCGAAAAATTCTGAAGTATGGCGACACATGCCTGGACGAAGATTTTTGAACAAGCCCGTGATTTGAATCAGTTCAAGAAATTTGTATATATAGTTATATAAAGTTGTGTATACTCTTAGTGAAAGTGATAAAAAAAATCGTTATATCTATAAATTGGTTTTCCGGCGTATGATCCGCGAATCAAATAATTATTTTTCTACACAGAAAAATAAAAAAAAATAATGTAATTTCGTAGATCGCGATAAATATTTGGCTTAAATTACTAAATAAAATTTCTGCGGCAAATTCTGAAAAGGAATTGTTTGATCCGCAGATTATACGCCGGAAATTACGGTAATTCAAAATATCTTAATCGAAGAAGAAATGCCAGCAGTACAAAATTGATTATTTGAAGTATGGATCTAGGCACTCTCCTACAAACCAATCGTTACCTATGTGCATAATTTGCCAAGAAGTTTTTTTCAAATGAAGCCATGAAGCCTTCTAGGCTACAAGAATATTTGAATAAATGCATGCTGATAGAAAAGACAAAAATATATCCTATTTTTACTTTCTTCTATCTTTAGAAGAAGAACGTATTAGATTCGTGAAAATTTTCGAGTTCCGGATTTATGCGTTTTAGGGATCAGAGATTCCAAAAACATGTTTTTACAAAATGTCTGTCTGTGAATCTGTCTGTTAGCTTATTTATTTGTATGTGACATAAATTTTATAGGTGCTCTGTTTGAACATCCAATGCATGGAATTTATAAAAAAGCTATATTCGGGTATTCTCTGTTATAAACTGATACTGATTAGTTTTTGGTGTAAATTACTCAACAAATGGCGCTGCTACGCTGCTTTTTTTCACGATTACCGCAACGGCTTTATCTCAAGAACTGCTGCACAGATTTTCACCAAACATTTGATTTGATTATTTCTTAGCATAAATAAATGCTGTTTCATTTTATTGAAAATCTCTCTACAGGTGGTGCTGCTATGCTGTGTTTTTCACATTTCTACAACAGCTGTATCTCAAGAATTAATGCACGAATTTTCACGAAACTTTGTATTCAGTTTTATCTTGACAAATATCATTGCTGATTATGTTTTGGTGCAAATTGCATGACAAGGTGGCACTTTTATTCTGCATTTTTCTCGATAGTCGCAGTAGTCCTATTTCAAGAACTAGTGTACGAAATTTCATACCATTAGAATCCTTACGATGAACATAGATTGCCATTTAATTTTGATACTGTGATAATGAATTTTGAAGTATTCACATATATGAGATAGAAGAAAGTTTTGGGATTGCCACATCTGACCACTTCAAAGACTGGAAAAGAAAAATTATAGTCCACTATATCAAACCTTTTTAAGTCATTTTTTAAACAAGAAGATGGCAGACTATGAGCCTTATATATCATTATAATTTTAATAACAAATGTATTAAAATTGCACACAATCGGCGAGAAATAAATCTTGCTTGTAGTCAGAGAGATAATAAAAAATGTTCTTCATCCTAAGAAACCATCTGATATCAACAGAAAAAATCCTGAGTAATAATTCGGTTCAAACAGGAATAGATGGCTAAAAACATTCAAGTATCATTATGCTGTTACTTAAAGACCTGCGAATTTTCCATTCAACTCCATGGATCAGCGTTACCAAATAACAAAAAATCATAAAAGAAAATAAAAATCAAGAATTATTATTTGCTAAAAATTTGCAAACTGATACAAAAAGAGAATAGATATATTTAATATCATGAAGTTAGTCCAAGAGAAATAAATTCTTTATCATAATAGTTTGTCATTTACTGCTGATGTTGCTCGACCAACGACGGGACATCAGGAGGGTTTCATTAACACATTTTAAACAAGCAGTACTAAATATGCTCTCTGTACATTCCATTACACATCATCAGTAATTGGTTTAAAAAATGGAATGAACACCTGTATATGTCGTTTCATTACATTATTAGAGCAGTCAAAAGAAATAAAAGCAATTCATTAAATGGTAGGATATTTTGCCAACATGTAAGTGAAAATCATTTCACAACAAAATGAAACAATTGTTTTACTTTGTAGTGCAGTTGTCACTATCACTTTCTATCAGACTTGCAATTGAATTCAGTCGGTTGCTGCTGCACACAGAACTTCGTTGTCTCTGAAAAGGTATTTGTCTGAATCGTTTTTCGATATATTTGATTTAATATTACACTTAACTAAAAACAGAGCTGTAAAAATGCGCTCAAACCTTATTGTATTGAAAAATGACATCGATTATGTGACAGACCTCTTTAGAATCTTTAATTAAATAAATTTAAATATTCTAAATATTTATAAAAAGGCATACTTTGATTGCAATATGTTGAGTTGAATTTAATTCAAACAAAAAAACTAGCTGCTTCTGTGGGTAAACTTCTTTTGCTCAAAGGAAATCTAAGTAGAACAGAATACAGCCAAGTTGCCACAATATTCGCAGTCTGTGATAACAAGAACATTTACTTACTTACTCTCAACACTTGGACGCTCTTCATGAAGTTAACTCATACAGATTCCAAGATAAATGACTATGACATGATACACTTATACATGATTTTACGAGTTGCTTTTTAGATCCTTTCGCAAATGCAGCTACAGCAGTATCATCATATTTGGAGAAGGAAATTGTGTAATTCGCAGCAAACGAGAATTATAAGTAAAACATGGAATGGACGTCAAGAGTTCTAACTTTCAAAACCTACAGCTCTCTAATCTGGATTGTGAGGGAGAGTACATAAAATTTTAATTACTTTCCTTTGATCAGATTTGGCTGAAAGTGGGTTCCGTGTAGTAGCAAACTTACTGTCTAAGAAAAGGAACATGCATCTTTGAACATGACATTTTGTGACTGATGTTGAAGAAATCGAAATCTGGCATGAATAAATTGTTGAAACTCTATTAGCCTCGACTATTTCGTTATTTTTTAAAAATTCTTATTGTTTTTGTATTTATTTTTCAATTTTTATAAAATAATTTTCTACTACCATAATTTCCGGCATATAATCCGCAGATCAATCAATTCTTTTTCGACTCAGAAGTTTTATTTAATAATTGAAGCCAAATATTTACCGCGATCAAAATAGTTACATTTTATATTAAAAATTTTCAGGGACGAAAAATGATTTTTTGATCTGCGGATTATATACCAAAAATTACGGTACATTTGATGGCCGTTTTAATTCACTTCTATTTTGATTAATAGATTGACATAGAAAATATTAATAGAAAATATAGATTAATAGAAAATATAGATAATATGCAACAATAGTTTAATATTTTGTATACTTAACTATTATGGAAGAGGGGGCGTTGGAATTTTTTTCTCTTGTAAAGGGGGCGGTGGACCAGAAAAGGTTGGGAACCTATGCAATAGAAGAATCAGTAATGTCTATTGCGTCATATTGATTATAGATGGCGGCACCAAACTGCGCTTTTCACTTTTATGTTATATGAAGCAAAATCAAAAAGAATGATTTCTGAAGGAGAATATCACCACCACTCCTGTTTAGTAATTAAAATAATGCAGTCATGGGTCATTTTGTACATTAAATTTCCATGATTATTAACTTTTATTGGCTATCATGTAGTATTCGCACGGAATCCGCCATTTTGTTACTTTTGCCGATTTTGAATTTCTGTATTTCTAGTTATTCATTTATTTTTTGTTCTTATTTTATTATTATTTTTTAATGTATAAACTCTGAAGCATTTTTTACTGTAATTTCGGAATATATATATATATTACAAATTTAAATTTTTTCGCCAAAACTAACCTTTATACTATCTTAATTTTCCGTACTTACTTCAAATTATTAAATTAAAATCTTGTTTCTAGATCTAATCTGTTAATCTGTATGCAGACGATATAAATTCTTAATTTGCCTTAAAAAACATTATTCCAGTATGCGTGAATTTAAAAAAAGATGGCTCTAAATTAAAAATATTCTTAATTAAAACTTTATTTCTTAATATTCCAAATAAAACTGATTTCTTCTATGTTTTTATCAACCCTTTTTAAGAAAGTCTTATTAAATTTATTCCAAAACAATACCTTTCAAAAAATATCATTATTTTATTTTATCTATTTATTTATTTTTCCGCCGTCAACCTTCGATAGTCTGCATATTAATAAATTCTTTTCTTTTCTTTTTCTCTTAAAATTAATCATTTATAAAAGTCGTCTGCCTAAAAAATCCCGATTCAATTATAAATTGGTTAAATAATATTTTTTTTAAATAAATTTATCGTTTGTGGAAAATAATCTCGTAGCTGGACAAGAATTCTGTTTACATAAAAGAATGATGGTTTGAGGTTACCGAATGTTCCAGAACTTTCTTTTTAGTTTAAAAAAGGTGGAAGTCTCGAGATGAAAAAGAAGATTCTTGGAGTCGTCTGGCTAAAAAATCCCGATTCAATTATAAATTGGTTAAATAATATATTTTTTAAATAAATTTATCGTTTGTGGAAAATAATCTCGTAGCTGGACAAGAATTCTGTTTACATAAAAGAATGATGGTTTGAAGTTACCGAATGTTCCAGAACTTTCTTTTTAATTAAAAAAAGGTGGAAGTCTCGAGATGAAAAAGAAGATTCTTGGGTTGCTTCTTGGATGAGGAGGGCTCGCTGAAATAATGATGGAATTTTTGCAAAAGGAGCTTTTCCCTTCCTCATTATTACGAATTAAATAAATGAATTTACAGCAGCCAAGGACTAATTATTGGATCTTCTACATTTATTTATTTATTTTGTTTTTTCCCTCGCTTGCCATGACTGTGTGTTTTTTTTAACAAATGGAAATAATTCGAGTTCTCCTTAAATCATCACATTATATTTAAAAATGAATATTTGGCTTATTTAACTGTTTTAAAATTTATGTACTTACCATTTGCTAATTATAAATTCCTTCTCTGCCTTCCGCTATTTTTTTCTTTTTTACAAATGTTTGGAATGCTGATTTTCAGTTAAAAAATTGCTGTTGTTTACATTTAATTTCTGAATTGTTCAAAAATTAAGTATAAAGTAGTCACAAGTGATCAACAAAGAAACAAAATGGCGGATTCCGGGCGAATGCTACATCTGTTCCCTTTTATTTTTTGAACCGGTATATTTCTTTGTTTAACCGACTTTACAGAACAATTTTTAATAACTGCATTTATAGGCAGTTAATAAAAGGCTATAATGGTTATTTATCACACAATTTCATTCATAAAATGTTAGCATTCAATATTACAATTGAAATTGAAGGCAAAAAAATTGCAAAACCATGAAACAATTGCTCTATCTATCCATCTACTCATTAAATCGATAAGAGATGGCAGCACCGAAGCACATTTAGAGACATTGTTGCATTGACTTTTTCTTTCTAAATATCCTCAAAATTTTCCAAATATTTGTTTTCTTGTTATTTAATGACAAATGTTCCGTTATTAATTCAGGCTAAAATTAATAAGTGGAAATATTTATAGATATTTAAAATAGGAAAAGAAATGTGCGCTGATTTTAAGATTATAAGAGCCATATAAAAGATACAAAAGACAACTTTTTAAAATTGCAGACATCTACTTTGTTCAAAGGCTAAATTGATTAAAACAACAAAACAAAGTGAGAGAGAAGGAAAAGAGAAAATAGATTCGAAAAATACACATAGAAAATGACAGGAACTTGTCATACTAAAACCACATTCGTAGTTTTCAAGGATACTGGTGTTATTTATGATGGACTCGACTGAGATCAATTTAAAAAATATATATATACATGCTTCAAAATTATTTTAAAAGCCATAAAAAGCGAGTAAACACTGACACAAAATGCTTATGTGTTTAAACAAAACGCATTTCAAAGTCGATTTTAATCTTTAATTGACAGCGTAAAAAGCTAAAATCTGCATTATTTAGAAGTTTAAGTAATCGCAGTAAAAGTTAAATCTAATCGTTCCGTTCTTGACAAACTTGGAAACAATCTCAAGTATAGTGTGAAAAAAAAATATCCATCTGGGAAATTCGGAATTCCATATGAGAGAAACATCCGCCTGTGTTCGCGAAATATATAGTGTAGCAGGGCCGTAGCTAAGGGGGCGCTATGGGCGTCTCAGCCTCCCCCCCCCTAAAATATTTTGACCCCCCCTGGAAAAGACTCCAAGGTCACTCAGTGAATTTCTGTTCCGAAAATTCAAATGAAATTCTGTTTAAAAATCTAATTTAGTTTTGAGACCCTTTCACAGTTTTTCAGAATTACTAAATTCCATCTAAAATAAGTGTTTCAATACTCCCTCATCCTATTTGCACATATGAAACTAACATGATGTTTAATTATGCGCCAGTTATACACTCAAAATTTTCATCATGCTATTATTTTCTTAGCATAAAATGAAATTATTACAACAGTTTAATGAGAAACATATTACCTATAATGTGAATGTGCACTAATTTATCTTTCTGCGTCAAGGAAAAAGAGAAAAAATATATAAGACCCCCGTACATTCACTTGAGCCCCCCTACTGTTCACTTCTAGCTACGGCCCTGTAGTGTAGTAATAGAAGGAGGGTCGTAGCTAACAGGGTGCTATGAGCGGCGCAGTCCCCACTAAAATATCTTGAGCCTCTTCTGGAAAAAATTCCACGGTCGCTGTAGGAATATATACGTTCCGAAAATCCAAATGAAATCCTGCTCAAAAATCTAATTTAGTTTTGAGGTCCTTTCACAGTTTTGCAGAAATATGAAATTGTAACTAAAATAAATGTTTCAACACTTCCTCATCCTTTTTGCACGTATGAAGCTAACATCATGTGTAATATACGCACGAATTTTTCAACATCATATTTTTTTCTTAGCATAAAATGAAGCTATTACAAACAGTTTAATAAAAATATAGTGCCTACAGTGTGAATGTGTACTAATTTATCTTTCTGCGTCAAAGAGAGAAAGAGAAAGTATGCGCCCCGCCCCCTATTATTCATTTCCAGCTATGGCCCTGAATAGAAAGAAGGTTAATAAAAAATCTTTCTTTTAATCAACTAGTCGTTGGGGGCCACCGTAATACTTACCCATCATGGATAGGCATATGAAAATAAAACATGTGAAAACTATTTATACAATGCATTGCAATACAAAAACAAAATTTAAATATTGTTAATATGCATAGTAATGCTCTATTAATGAATTGCTGATGTACCAATTTCGACAAATTATATAAAATGCCAAACTACTCAAGTAGTACCGAATTGCCTAAAAGAAACATCCTTATAACTCCAAAAATAATTATAATATAAACTAACAATTTACTGCGTTGGATTAAGCGTCTCATTTTCAATTAAAATATACCTCTGAATTGAAATTTGAATGAAATACAGGGTCATGAAAAATTGAAGAATGTGGAAAACAGGATTACGAATATCACGGCAACTAATAATCCGATCGACTTCGTTCTATATGCAAAATGCGTGTTATTTTATTGCCTTTTACGTCCATTCCTTAGAGCAAAAACATTCGAAAATTTTTATATACCTTTCATCAGAACGAATTTTTCGAGAGTCCGAAAAAAATAGTTCCGGATAATCGAGGTTGCTGATATTAAATAGGCTTCGTCCCATTCTTACATACTAACTACATACAAAATTTCAAGTCTCTATCGAGTCTGACAGTTTGTTCGAGAGATAGAGCGTTTACAGACAGACAGACAGACAGACGGACGGCAAAATTTTTTTTCTAAAAATATGTTTTTCGGAATCTCTACTATCTAAAACGTGTAAATCCGTCAAAAAAAAATTTCAATTTCCAAAACGATTGCAAGACTTACCCTATACTACGTATGATGGGTAAGTATCAAGTACATATTAACACGATGAAATGTCTTACAAAAAGATAAACAAGAAGTTAGTTGTACCCTTGCATCAGTTTTAAAGAAAAAGCAGTACTTAATATTTAATTTATTAAGGGTGTTCTTAAATCAAAAAGGATCACTTTTGTGACATATGCTTTAATTTACTTTTGTTTGGAAATGCATGAAAATAGCAGCTGTTGTTATTCAGAAATGTCCGATTGCACTCATTTTTCTGTTTTTTAAAAACACAATAGATCTTTCATAACAATCCTTCAAACTTGACGTTTTTGAGCACGTTTTCCGACGAAAGCAGAAAAACATGAGAAAAACGGGTGATCAGACGATCGAAATAGCTTAGAACTGGAAAGGTAGTTTAATTATCCTAAAATGGAAAACTAATTTTGATTCGAAATCGCTTCCATTGTCAGGCATTCCAATTTTATATCTTTCCGTTAAAAAATGATTTTGTAAATGTGTCAAAAAGTTTTGCGCTTGTTGAGCGGAGCAGTTGAGAACACCCTTAAGACATGACAAACAGCTCCACATCATACGTAGAAAAACAAGTTGGAAATTGCATGTGAAGCGTAGCAAATAATGTGCGTTCGTACGATAACGAAGTTTTAAAAATATCACTCTCATATATCAATCTCATAAAAGTGTAAATAATTACAATTAAAATGCGCAACAAACAATGTTCTCCCTATACCATTATGCAATGGAATATTTTTGTGTGGCCTTGTAAATCAATAACAAATTTCCTTTGCACCACAGATTATGCAAAATGTATATTATAATATGTACTTTATAGATGCATATCAATTTTATTACGTTCGAATGAGTGTAACACCATTAAAATGCATTTGAAACATTTTTCCCCATTAACCGTAATGTAACGGAACACTTTTGATTGTCCCTGTAGTGGAACTATGCATCCGATTTTGATAAAATATGAAATAACTCGACTAAATTATCTATTTATTATGTATTTAAAATTTCGAACGATTAAAATGCATTTGAAACTTTTATCCTTATTGACCGTAATGTAAGGGAATCCTTTTGATTGTCCCTGTCATTGATCTATGCAACCGAAATTCATAAAATTTGAAATGACTCGACAGAATTATGTAATAATTATGTATTTTAAATTTCATACGATTCAGTTGGGTAGTTTTTGCGTTGTTATATGCGGACAGATAGACGGACGGACTGAACGACAACAATAGGTGCTACGTATTTACATAATTACGAACGCACCTAAAAATAACGGTTTAAAAAGCCACGCGACTCGCTGAAAAAGACCCGGATGATAATGATAAGTCTACGGGGGCATTATTTTCAAATTTCTGATTGGTGAGAAAAATATGTCTACCATATACTCTTTTTATCCCAAGACGGTAGAAAATCCTGTCCATTTTTTTCAGTGGTGCAGTCATTCAAGGTAACTTTGAACCATGGGGTGTAACATTGAACCACGTCCGAATTGTTAATATTTTTGACTCAAAAATATTAAAGAAACTCCAGAATTGTGCTCTGCTGGCAAGATTATAAACAGGAATTTCCACTATTTGTTTTGGATAACAAATCAACAACATTATGTTCTGATTGCATGACCCAGCAATTTTTTTTTCAAAGAACTGTTATCAAATTATACTGGCGCACCCACTGGGGGAGCTAAGGGGGCTGAAGCCCTTTTAAGACTGTGAGACTAGACCAATGACCTTAAGATACTTAGACTCCAAAATAGCAACCTTTTCGTAGGCCGACATGTGTGCCTTCCGTCACGTGACGGGGGGCAGATTTAGCACGCCAAACCGGTTTTTCTCCCGCCGAAACTCATATTGCTATGCTTGTCTTGAATTGGACCGCACTTCTTCTTTTCTCTTTGTGAAATCTGAAAGTTGCCAACAGGGGCGTAGCGTGAAATTTTTATTGGGGGGGGGAACCAAAATTTGGCGCCTTTTAATGTTTTGGCGCCCTTGAATTATTTGCACATTTTTTTAGGAGAGGGGGGGTAGTTATGCTAATTTTTATGTTTATTTAACTATTTATGGCAATGGCATCTATTTAGGTGATGTAAGTGATGCAGCCATGATTAAATTTCCATTTCCATCGTGCATGCACATGTGCTGATAAAATATCTCTCCCAGCTCTTGTTTTTTTAAGATTTTTAGACCTTAAAAAAAACAGGCAATGTAGAATGTTTGAAGAGAATCCGAATCCTGGATCCTTAAATTCATTTTCCTGCCATGATAAGAACAATTGTATTTAAGAAAAAGAAAAATACAGAACACAGAGTTATTTACAATAGAGTTATAGTGGTTTCAAAGCCACAGCTTCCGCCCGAAACTTACTGGTCAATATAATTGAATTTAGCCTTCAATTTTTTCTGGTGACATCCTCCGAGATCGGACCCACTACTATCACTCCCACCAATGTGGTGGGAGTGATAATAGTGATAGTAGTAATAGTGATAGTAGTAGTGATAGTAGTAAAAAAGGAACTATGTAAAAAAGGAACGTTAAATCTCTGGATGAACATTCGACCCTTTTTCAAGAAAGTAATGGTGGTCTATATACCAAACATACTGAATATTCCAGTTTCTGTAAAGTGAAATAACATGTTTTCCCTTTTATAATCTTAGTTCCCCAGTAAATAAAGATAAAAAAAAAAAAAAAAAAAAAAAAAATTGTATTGTACTGCAATTGTAACATAAAACTTTAAAGTAGTTATTTTTTTCTAATGTGCATTTTTTAAATCGGTTGCACGATTATTCTATTAATTATACAGTACATTAACGAATACTTTTTTTCCTGTCACTTTTTAACATTAAAAGACAGTCGTTCAAAATAAATTTAATTCTCTCTTTTGACAATGGCTACTTTAAAAGCAAAAATCAATTATTTCCAAATCCCTTTATCCAATCACTTGAACAAAAACATTTTAACCCCTTAAGCAACATGTTCAATTTAGCAATAGTATGTTGAATACCGATATCATTATATTTCGTCAAAAGTAATTTATCACAATAGCAATTAGCGACTCAAAAAACTCAGATGCATAGACTATTTCAATCTGGATTTAAAATTAAGACATATACACATATATTTTGGAATTTCAGACAGAAGAGTTCACTTTGCACGTCGGTACATCGTGATGTTTATATAGTTAATTGAAAACTGTTATTTTTCAGATAAATCAAATTTAAGCTGTAATGTCCACCGCAAGGCAGAAAAAAGACCCATCAGAAGAGTGACAATAACTTGAAATGTGTATGTACAATTGATAAAGCATAACAAAATTATATTTAGGAATTATATTATAAAACAAAAATAGAGCCAAAAAAAAAAAAACTATTGCTCAGTTGAAAATGTTTTTGAAAAACATTTTTTTTTTTACCACATGATCAGTAACCCTCGCAAGAATGAAGTCAGTACCACTTGATCATAAACAATGGATTTTTAACTATAATGTTACAATTCTAAATACAGTGTTTTATAAAATAAAATCTGTGAAAATGCAATATGTGGATACTAAAAACCTAAATAATAATAATAATAAATCATGTAAAACTGAATATTTGTTTGGTTCCATTCGATTGCATCTTACTATGTTCGATTGTTTTTTCGAAAAACATTTGTAAGTAATGGTGTATTCCGATCCAAACTGCTTATTTTCGCATTTAATTTTAAATTCATTTTTGCTTTCAAATTCATCAGACTGGCAGATTCTCTTATTAAGAAACTATACAAGGTGCTGTAAATCTCGATATTTTGATAAAGGCAGAAAATAGTGTGGAAAATGCTGTCAAAGTGGACGTTGTGAACCGAATTTTCCGAAGCGGAAGACCTGGGAGACGAAAAAAAGAACCATGCTGAAGCAATGATTGTTTATCAATCAAATTCTAATAAATGGAGCGAAAAATAAGATCATACGGCACCTTGTACATCTCTTCGAAAATCACTCCAACAAGTTTCATGTTTCTATTTTTAAAAATGAGTTTGAAATTCTGTCAGAAAATTTCCAGGTGTTGAATGTAGAAAAGCATGTTTTCGAGTACACCCTTAAACATATATTTATTTTAATTTTGGGGAAAGCTTCATTCCTGCCCAGTCCTGGGTTAAAACTAGGTCGATTATTAATAAGGTAAAAGTTTTAGAAATCACCATTAATCAAAAAATCGCTATCTGTTTAGGAAATAAATAATAAAAATCATTAAAACTTAAGTTTACCGGAAAACTGAGGATGCTATTCGATTTTTTCCCTATAATAATAGCAATGATTGATGATAAATGAACTCACAATTGCGTCTGAAATATAAACATTGTACTTTAAGAACATGCTTAATTAAAGGAAAATATGTACATTTTTTACCTTCGACTGCATCATCGTTTTTCATCCACTTTTTCATAAATTTGCGTCATTTCTCCGCTTCATAACTTCTTTCTCTCTTTTGTTCCTGGTTTTTTATTTTCATGTTTTATTTCAGTCATCATTCATGACTGAATTTCTTCTCTCTGATCGACTACGAAAGACAGCTTTTTATTTTTATTTTAAAAATTGAACGAAAAAAATCGCTAGTTTTGAAAAGTCACGTTATTAGCTTCAGTACAATCTGACAACACTAGACACTGGACAACAAAGATGTATGTAGGTGACGCCCGGAAATTATCTAACCTCACACAAGGAAGGACAGAAGAGGGGAGTTAAAATAATTAAGATCAGATGACCCTGTCGAGGACCACCAACCTTGAATTGGAATAAGGGGAGAGCTTTTCTCTGAAAAATCACATTACATGTAGTGATCGAACAATGCCCATTTCCGGAATGTGTTTTTGTTTTCGCACTGTTGATAGCGCCTAGTAGTAATCTTAAAATGTCTCAAATGTAATGGATTGCCTATATTTTTTTGAAACCATGATTTATTTTCTTATAAATTTACAATAATATTAATTCCAAATCATGTTACTGCTATTTCATTATTTTTTTCTTTTTCCTTTTGTGTGTGTGTGTGTGTAAAAAATAATCTAAGAATGCCACATTAATAATGAAAATTTTAGGTGCCTAATGGCGCCTTTAAACCTTCCACGGCGCCCTTTCTGAAACCCTCTTTTTTAGGTGCCTGACTACACCTCTAAACCTTTTGTGGCGCCCTACAAAAGCATATTATAGAACCATTCAAACGCACTACAGTCGTTTCCACACTTCATTTTTCTTTCTATCTATTTCTAAGAGTGACCAACAACTATTATATGAAGGAAATAACTGCACATGTATCCTGGAATTCATTACAAGCCTGTTTTTGAAATTTTTTATTTTGGATGCATAAATTTTCTTCGGGATAGGAGTGGGGGAATAGAGGTAGTAACAAGTCTAAAATTAAATGCCTTTTTCATGTTTTGTAAGTGAATAGTAATTTATTTTGTAATTTTGCATTTCAAATTAAGTTGTTTTATAATTACTTATTACTACTAACAAAGCCTTTTTTCAGGGCGCCTAACGGCGCCCTTAAACCTTCTCTGGCGCCCTACTACCTGAACATATTGGGAGGGGAGGCTCCCCCCCCTCCCCCCCCTAAAGCTACGTCCCTGGTTGCCAATATAGCGATCACCGCCAAAAAACAGCATTTTTTCGCCAAAGATGTTGGATTCGAAACCATGCCGAGATAACAATGGGATTTGGCGTCTACGTATATGAGAAAGTCAATGGACTAGACTAACTATTTAAACGAATTTGAATATTTCCAACTGAGCGGAAAATTGCCCAGGCCGGGAATCGAACCCGGATACTTGGCTTACTAGGTCAATGCTTTACCCGTTAAGCTATACGGGTGATAACCGGCTGGGATTTTTCGCTCAGATAACCTTATTGGCCGTATGTCTAAATGACAGACCAGATGTTACGGCCAATAAGGTTATCTGAGCGAAAAATCCCAGCCGGTTACCGCCCGGTTAGCTTAACGGGAAAAGCATTGGCCTTGTAAACCAAGTATCCGGGTTCGATTCCCGGCCTGGGCAATTTTTCGCTCAGTTGGAAAAATCCTAACCTGTTATCGCCTGGTTAGCTTAACGGGCAAAGCATTGGCCTTGTAAGCCAAGTATCCGGGTTCGATTCCCGGCCTGGGTAATTTTTCGCTCAGTTGAAAATTTCCAAATTCGTATTATAACTTTACCAATCAGTTAAGATTGTGTTAAAATAATAGTATAACTGTTTAAAGTTTTCTAAAATTTTGAAAGTTTATTTTTATTATTTTTAATAGTTAATTCAAACAGAAATTTTGAAAAATTTTTGTTTCGTTTCAATCACATTGATCAATCACAGAAATTTTGAAAAATTTTGTTTCGTTCACAATTTTTTTTTTTTTCGTTTCTTATAACTTTTTTTGTGACATTTGAAATATTAGCAATTTTAATGTTCACCATTTAAAACAATTTTATCTTTTTATTTATTAAAATGGTTTAAATTTTCAGAATTAGCCTCATTAAATATTTTCAGAGCCCCTCCCCCAGATTTCGCTGAATACAAATATTGTGATGTTGTGAAATGTAAATTAGCAGTCTTTACATACCTGAAAACATTTTTGGGGTTTCAAAGTTGTTCTAACTATAATATATTTTTTATATATGTACAATGAATTACTTTAAATGATATTTATCATACTATGCATATTTATCATACTATGCTAAGTTATTCTAAATGGTTTGGTAACTTTGAACCAGGTTAAAAATTCATTTTTTTATTGCTCTTACCATTATTATCCCTTAATTTTTGATAGTCATGCAATAATTTAGGATCTTTTCTTCTCTTTTATGTCCCTAGCTGCAACAATATTTTTAAAATATGATTGTAACATATGAAAACTAGTCGTTAGGGGGCACCATAATACTTACCCATCATATATATGCATATATAATACATGAAAATAATACATTTGAAAACTATTTATAAAATGGATTGCAATTCTAAAACAAAATTTAAACGTGTATTTATATTTTTATTGTGCATAGTAATGCTCTAATAATGAGTTGCTGATGAATCTCTTTCGATAAATTATACAACACGCCTAACTACTCAGTAGTACTGAATTGCGAAAAAGAAACATCCTTATAACAACAAAAATAATAGTCTTATTAACTAACAGCCTATTGCGTCGGATTAAGCGTCTCGTTTCCAATTAAAATATATCTTTGAATTGAAATTTGAATGAAATACAGGGTCATGAAAAATCAAAGAATGTGGAAAACAGGATTACAGATATCTCGGCAACTAATAATTCGATCAACTTCGTTCTTTATGCAAAATTTGTGTTATTTTATTGCCTTTTACGATCACTCCTTAAAATGAAAAATTTCGAAAATTTTTATATACCTTTCATCAGAGCGAATTTTTCGAGAGGCCGAAAAAAAAATTGTTCCGGATAATCAAGGCTATTGATATTAAATAGGCTTCGTCCCTTTCTTACATACTAAGTACATACAAAATTTCACGTCTCTATCTCAATTCGTTCGGGAGATAGAGCGTTTACAGACAGACAGACGGAAGGCAATTTTTTTTTTCTTAAAATATGTTTTTCGAAATCTCCAGTGTCGAAAACGTGTAAATCCTTCAAAAAAAATTTCGATTTTCAAAACGATTGCAAGACTTACCCTATACTACGTATGATGGGCAAGTAATAAAAAAAAATGCGGATCAAAGCTTCCTTGAAATAGCATTTAAACCTTTATGTACCGCATTATGAATTCAGGAAAATTTAACATTCTAAAGCATTTTACGTAAATTATTTAAACAATTTGTTTACATAATCATTTAATAAATTTTTGAAGGATTTAGAAAGATAATTTAAATTGGAATTTACAGGGATTTTGTGCAATATTTATAACCCCACTCAAATCTTTCATTTTAAATTGTTTTCTTAGTATTTTGTAGAATTATCAAATGTACAAATATGATATTCTTAGAATAAAAATATTAGAAATATTTCCAAATTGAAAAATCCCCATCCCTTTTCCTCAGCGCAAAAAAAGCTGAAAATATACAAAGGGAAAAAAAATCATCCTTTTAAAAATGTTTTCGTTTTGTGTAACCAATAATGCTTTTGGAACAAAATAAAGTATTGTATCTGTAGCTCATTCTAAATGGTATTACAACTAATGGACGTAATAAAAGAATTTTATAAGTAATTTTACAGTAGATAAAGGGTTAAAGATTTCGTAAAATAATATTAAAAAAAAAAAGTAGGAACACGGAATGGTAGTACCGCCATGGTTTTGTTTACAGAAATGAATCAATCGACTGCCCTTTAAAAGCCGCCGATTGACATGGCTTGAAATTACCTTTGGAAACCAGTTTCACTAAGCAAAACTGCTGTGTTTTAGAAATAAAATGTTACTGTACAATCTTTTTGGTGTAAATTTAATATTTAAAAGACAGTTATACTTTTTACTTACCCATCATACATAGTATAGGGTAAATCTTGCAATCGTTTTGAAAATCGAAAAAAAAATTTTGACGGATTTACACGGTTTAGATAGTGGAAATTCCAAAAAACATATTTTTAAAAAAAGAAAATTTGCCATCCGTCCGTCTGCCTGTACTGCTGGACCAGCGTTTAAAGAACTGGATTGGCATACTGCCAAAATAATGGAATGTTCCGAAGGTAGGGAAGCATTAGGAAGGGACGAAAATTCAGGTCTCTCCCAACCCTTTTCTGACCTGACCGCAAGTCATTCCTGTTTTGGCTGTACTATGGGCTGTACTGTTAGGGGAAACCCCTTTTCTCTGCCTTCATCCTATTATCAAGAATAGACTCGTCTTACTCGGACCTTTAACTCACGTGACAGGTCTTTATTCTCTGGCTAAGCAGTATGTATGTATCTTTGTTTGTCTGTAAACGTTCTATCTCCCGAACAAATTGAGATAGCGACTTGAAATTTTGTATGTAGTTAGTATGTAAGAATGGAACGAAGCCTATTTAATATCAGCAACCTCGATTATCTGAAACTATTTTTTTCGGACCCTCGAAAAATTCGTTCTGATGAAAGGTATTTAAAAATTTTCGAATTTTTTTGTTTTAAGGAATGGACGTAAAAGGCAATAAAATAACACACATTTTGCATATAGAACGAATTCGATCGGATTATTAGTTGCCGAGATGTTTGTAATCCTGTTTTCCACATTCTTCGATTTTTCATGACCCTGTATTTCATTCAAATTTCAATTCAGAGGTATATTTTAATTGGAAATGGGACGCTTAATCCGACACAGTTAATTGTTAATTAATAGAAATATTATTTTTGGAGTTATAAGGATGTTTCTTTTACGCAGTTCAGTACTACTTGAATAGTTTGGCGTTTTATATAATTTGTCGAAATTGGTACATCAGCAGTTCTTTAATAAAGTTATTAAAGAACGTATTAATTTATTTTTAAAGAATTATTTTTAATTATTATTTAATATTGAATTATTTATTTTTAAAGATTTATTTTTAAAGAATTTATTATTAATTCTATGTATATTAACAATATTTAAATTTTGTTTATGAATTGCAATGCGTTGTATGAATAGTTTTCACATGTTTTATTTTCATATACATATCCATGATGGGTAAGTATTACGGTGGCCCCCAACGACTAGTTTTAAATTGCATTCCTGAGCCAGGAGAAGAATGAAACATTCACAGTATTTAAGAGATTTAACGCTTTGTTTTTAAAGTTGCTTTCTATTCTGATACATAGTACTATCATAGTGCACTTTAGAACCAAAAGTGTTTTTTTTTTTTTTTTTTTTTTAATCATCTTTTTGCAAAGTTGTATTTTCTGAAACCTTGCTTAAAAAGTAACTTTTTTTAAATTAGAAGTAGTCAACCTTACAGAGTAAACACAAATAGGATATGTTTTAGTTATTCTTAGGAAGGTTCAATATATATTTTTTTTATTATTAAAATGAATGAATATTAACAGTTGTAGCAAAATAATTTCTCAGAAAAATGGCGGATAATTGAAGCTTAATATGATAAGGATGATTGGGACAATTTGAAGAGGGGACTGGGACAACGTCATTCATTTTTCGAAAAATTACTATTGAAATTTTATCAATGTAGCTAAAATTGCTAAAAATAGTATATGTTTACTGATCAAGTGGCGGAAATTATGTTGCGTTTTGAATTTGCGCACAAATAAATATACACTCGCCGCTTCCTTTAAGATAATTTCATTTGAACATGACATGTCAGAAAAGTTTATATAATATTGAATAAGCTGTGAATGAAGAATATTGGCCACGCTGTAATTTAAGGACAATTTTATCTTTAATTTCATATCTAAAATGTCTCGTAAAATTGAAAAGGAAACAGATAGACAGTCAAGGTTTGTTTTACCAGTTAAAACTGCAGTAAAAGATGTGATTAGCAACCCTGAGATATTATAGCCGTATTATAAGATCAGATATTACAAATATAGTTACAGACAAAGGGCATAGCACTGAAAACATGCGTTTCAATCGAATTTCTTAATTTTTTTCCCGGGTTGTTTACATATCTGACAATGTATTTCCCCCTTATTATCACTTTACAAATATTGATACTTTATGAGATAAAAATGTTTTTTCGATTTTTTAAAAAACACATTCGTTCAAAAACTACTGTGCCGAATTACATGCCATTTATTGTGCTTATATCGACATCAAATATGCATAAAAGGGAATTTATGTAAAATTCTCTAATTATAAAAGTTTGTGAAAAAGCGATAAAAAATCTACAAAAATAAAAATCCTATCTTATTGTTGTCCCAGAATTACCATTTTCATGTAAAAAAAAACCCTCATATGTGCCTGCATATCTATATTATAAAGGCCAAACGCATCAGTGCGCAACGCACACGTCATTTTGGAAATGGCAACACTTTCAAATTTTAAATGAAATTTCGGTATTGCAATTTTTGCTATTACAAATTTTCAAACTTAAAAATATCCCACATTTTCCATTTTTACACCATCGTGTAGGGACAAAAATGTACTTTTAAATAAAATACGTTTGAAAGCTGTATCTTTATTTGTTTTTGAAATATTAATTTTTTGTAGTTTTTAGTACCACTTTTCTAACTGTTGCAACAGGAGTACTCCATTTCTATTATGAGCAAAGGGAAAAAAAGGAAGAAATTGATTACTATATCTTGATGTTGCCATTTTCTCATTAAAAGGGTAAAAATTGAAATTGAAATATCTGTTATAAAACCCGGTAAATTTTGATTTAATTTAGAAAATTTCATTTACACGTAAAAGAGTATCAACAGTTTAATATCTGTTTCAACTAATAGCATTGAGACTTAGAGTTTTGAATCAAAATGATCAAATTGAAATGCCAATTTTTTCTGAAAAGGTGAATGCAGATACGAATTTTGATATGATGAAAATGATGCCGGGTTTAGATTTCACAGGAAAAAATTCTATGATTGATTCAAAGTTGAATAAATTTTGCTTTTTTTCATTTTGGAATACTAGCATAAGAACCTTAATTCATAACTTTATCATAATAATAGATCTTGATTCTTTTTTTACTGCTAACATGCACATAAAGTTTAATTTTAACAATTTCTACAACTGAGTTTTATAAAAATAGTATTTTGTTAATTTGACGTTAAATTTTGTTTGTTTAAGAATTAGACTTACGAATATAAAATGCATTTTTTACTATAGCTAATTTTGTAGGTTTATTATAAATCAATGAAACAGTTCTTTTTAAACATTTTCTTTCGACGAAATTCGACGGATTCTACCTTGTTATATGTAAATGCCGAAAGTTTGCGTTGGGTATTACATATAAATATTTACAAAAATATGCATAAAAATGATTAAAATTCATTTTAAGGAGTTATTTGGGGCGGAGCTACTAAACTTAGACATCCAAAGAATTTTTGGAACAATGACAACAGGCAATGTGACAACTCATGTATTTTGATGCCTATTTAAATAAAAATAATGACATGTAATTCGGTACAGTCATTTTTTGAGAATATGACTTTTGTAAAAAATCGAAAAAACATTTTTATCTCTTGAAATATTAACATTTATGAGCTGATAATAGGGGGAAATAAATTGTTTAAATAGACATCAAAGATGCATAACTAGGAATTTTTGAATTATTTTGCTAATGATAAAAAGAGTGAAAAAGCGATTAAAACATTAACAAAAAAAAAAAAAAAAAAAAAACATATCTTATAGTTGTCCAAAAATCACTATTTTCTTGTAAAAAATTTCCCATACGTGCCCGCATATCTATATAATAAAGGCCAAACGTATCTGTGCGTAACGCATACGTCATGTTTTGAATGGCAACACATTCCGATGAAATTTCGGTTTTGCAATTTTCGCTATTGTAAATTTTTAAGCTTCTAGACACTGCACGTTTTCAATCTTTATACCATCGTTTAGAGAAAAAAAATGCACTTTTAAATGCCGTTTGTTAGAAAACTGTATCTCAATTTGTTTTTGAGATATTAATTTTTTTGTAGTTTTTGGTTCAATTTCTCTAATGGTGGCAACTTGAGTATCACATTTATGTGACAAAAAGAGAAAAAATAGCCATAGAGTAAAAAAGAAAAAAAATAGAGATGCAGTTTAGTGGCTGGAAGTGACGCCAAAAATGCAACCCTAAAATTCGCTGCATTGCATCAAACACAACGGCGTGCTTTCACCAAAAAGAAAAACTTTTAGCGATGCAATTTTAATTCATAATACAATGAAATGCTATTTTATAATGCTAAAATATATTCAGATTTTTCATTTATCTATGAATTTGGTGACTTTTAGTTTGTTGTAAACTTGCTTTACAAAAGATACATCAATTAACCTTTACAAAAATGTATTTTCTTACTTGGTTTTAAAAACTGGGAATGCAATTTTATTCTTTGGCTAATAACTGCTATCTTGCGTCTAATACGCAGGGCCGTAGTGAACAGTAGGGAGGGCTCAAGAGAATATAGGGGGCTCATAGTTTTTTTTTCTCTCTCTCTGACGCAGAAAGATAAATTAGTGCATATTCATATTGTAGGTACTCTGTTTCTTATTAAACTGTTAAAATAACTTCATTTTATGCTTAGAAAAGTATATGATGATGATGAAAGTTTTGAGTGTATGATGACAATATGATGATGAAAATTTTGAGTGTATAACTGGTGCAAAATAGCCCATCATGTTAGCTTCATATGTACAAATAAGATGAGGGAGTGTTGAAACACTTATTTTAGATACAATTTAGTAACTTTGCAAAATTGTGAAAAGGTTTCAAATCTAAATTAGATTTTTAAACAATGTTTCATTTGAATTTTCGGAACAGAAATCATTGAGTGACCTTGGAATCATTTCCAGGGGAGCTCAAAATATTTTAGGGGGGGGGGGGGGGGCTGAGCCGCCCATAGCGCCCCCTTAGCTACGGACCCGCTAATACGGAAGTACCGATAATTTTTAAAGCTGTATATGATTACATAAATAATATGTTTCATATAAAATTGCTATTTGGAATTAGTTGGCAGTTTAAAAAGCCTATTACGCAGAAAAAATTTATTAGACTTTCCAATTTTAAAAAAAAGTTTTTCACCTTTACTTTGTGACCCGGAAACCCCGGGTTCGGTGTACTAGTTATATATAAATGCCAAAAGCTTGCGTTGAGTACTACATATAAATATTTACAAAAATATGCATAAAAATGATTAAAATTCATTTAAAGGTGTTATTTGGGGCGGAGTTACTCAACTTTGACATGCAAATAATTTTTGGAAGAATGTCAACAGACAATGTGACAACTGGTGATTTTTTATGTTTATTTAGACTCAATTAATGCCATGTAATTCGGTACAGTAGTTTTTTGAAAATATGATGTTTTTTTAAAATCGAAAAAACATTTTTATCTCAGGAAATATTAATATTTATAAGCGGATAATAGGAGCCATACATTGTCACATAAATTGTTTAAATAGTCATCAAAGATGCATAAATAAGAATTTTTGAATTATTTTCTGATGATAAAAAGTGTGTGAAAAAGCGAATAAAAAATTTACAAAACTAAAAATCATATCTTATAATCCTCCGAAAATCACCATTTTCTTGTAAAAAAATTTCTCATACATGCGTGCATATTATATGTAAATGCCGAATGCTAGCTTTGGGTATTTCATATAAATATTTACAAAAATATGCATGAAAATGATTAAAATCCATTTAAAGGCGTTATTTTGGGCGGAGCTACTCAACTTTGACATCCAAAGAATTTTTGGAACAATGTCAACAGACAATGTGACAACTGATGTATTTTGATGTTTATTTACGAAATAATACAAAGTTATACAAAAATAAAAATCATATCTTATAGTTGTCCGAAAATCACCATTTTCTTGTAAAAAAATCCTTCATATGTGTCCGCATGTTATATATAAATGCTGAAAGCTTGCGCTATATGTAAATATTTAATATACATATATATATATATATATATATAATTAAAATTCATTTAAAGGCGTTATTTGGGGCAGAGATACTCAACTTTGACATCCAAAGAATTTTCGGAACAATGTCAATAGAAAATGTGACAATTGATGTATTTTTATGTCAGCTTAAACTCAATTAATGGCATGTAACTCGGTACAGTAGTTTTTGAGAAAATGAAGTTTTTGAAAAAAAAATCGGAAAACATTTTTGTCTCATGAAATATTAATGTGGGAAATACATTGTCACATCTAGGGAGACAGGCAATCTTAGGGGGGAAAAAAAGAAAGAAAGAAATTTGATTGAAAGACATGTTTCCAATATCCTTATCCAAAGAATAGCCGGATGGCTATGCTTTTTTTTTATTATTTATTTATTTTTTATTTTATTTTATTTTTTATTTATTTATTTATTTATTTTTTTTTTATTTTATTTTTTTTTTTGCATCATTTAATCCGAGAAATTTTCTGATTCAATTAGGCAAAAATTTCTGTTTTGAAAAGCCAATAATAAAAGATTAAAAATTCTGTAACAGACATGGGAAAATAGACATTATTTGAAAGGTTTTTTTTTCTTTTTCGAGAATATTGATCAGTTAAATGCATAAATGGTTAGGATTATATATGCACTAGTTTCAATTCTAGAACAATTATGACAAAAATGAAAGAAATAAAAGTTCGTTTAAGGATCTCAAGTCTGTAAAAAAGTAACAGAAAATGAAAATTTAGAATTCTCTTTAGTTCGAATTAACCCTTTGACAGTCTTGCAAAAGGGCAAAATTGTAATGTTGTTTTCTCAGCATTTTGTTTTAATTGCTAAAAAAATATGATTCTTTCAAAATTATAGAAAAATCTTATTTACGAATATGAATGTTATCCTTGAGTGTGTTAATCATTGCACAATGTGTTAAAAATCCATTAAATCAACTGAGTTATATCATTTTAATTATTGCTTGCATTGCAGTGAAACCTGGAGGTTAGGGAACGTCTATAGACGGGCTTGTCAGTGAGAGGGTAAGCGAATCAAGAGAAAATGAGTTCGAATAAATGAAAAATTATAACATTTCTCTGCCACTGAAAATTTCGGAACAGCATATTTAGTTCGAATTATGCGAAGATTCGATTTGAATTAAAGACTGTATATTAATATCAAACATATCTTTTTATATTTCACCATGCATAAATAAAAGGTTTTTATTTATTTATTTATTTATTTATTGTGCAGGAAGTTATTCATTTTAATTTCCAAAATTTAATTGTTTTAAAAAAGAATGCTCATTTTGTTCAACAAAAATTATTTTGGAAAAATCAATTAACCCTTTTGGGTCGATTTTTTTTTTTTTTTTTTTTTTTTTTTTTTCAGATAAAAAAAGAAAAAAAATACTTTTACATCAACAACATTAACACTAGGTATCCAACTAGATTAATTACTGTTTAATGCATATTTTGTTGACTGAAAGACGACGAATGTTTTATTTTACGTACTGTTCAATTAATGCTCATATGATTACGGGCTAAGGAAGAATTTTTAGAGATATTTAAAAAATATTGTATTACAACATGAATACTTTCTAATACTTTTTGCGCTTTATGGTCAATGAGGAATGACCGCACTGCTCATCCTTGTTCATTTTTCTCTTAAGATATTAAAGCTCGAGAAAGAAAAACTAAGCCCTCTTATTCCTCGTATCCAGCCAAATGCCAGCAAAAAGAGAAAAAATATGAGCTTTCATGCTTATGGACTTTCAAAGGGACGGGTAACGTGGGAAAGCGTTTATTTTTCTGTTAATTATTGATTTTTAAAATCAGCTATTTCCAATTACTAACGCATTTAACCATCACAATTACACTTAAAAAAAACTAAAAAATAGTTAAAATATGCACGATTAAATTTTCAAAGTATTTTTCTGGTTTTTAATGTGTTTTTACAAGTTTTGAAAGTATCTCCGTTGCAAATATTAAGGATTTTACAGAAAATATTCTCAATAATTAGGGATGAGAACTTTCCGAGTTTTTCCCACCAGTTCAATCATAGAGAAAATGTTATTTTACTCAGTCGAAAAATATTGCGATTTAACCGAACAATATTTTCTCTAATATTATACCGCTATGTAAAAACACGGAAAAATCTCATCCCTATATAATTCAATTTTATTTGTAAAAATACTACGTAGTAACAAGGGGTGTAGTCGTAAATGCAACAGAGAATACAGGGTGATTCAGCTCGTCGGTGACAAACTTTAAGGATCGATAGAGCACACCTAGACGAACATTTTTGAATAGGGAATGTAGGGTCCCTGACGCGATGGTAAGGCGCTAGGCGCTTTCGAAAATTTGGGTGCCGAAATTCGAAACGTCATAAAAACTAGGGAAATGGTTAGATTTTCTTGCTTGTTGCGTCGAAATGATTCTGTTTGTTTAGACTTTCTTCAGTACCAATTTGATAAGCGTATCTCTTAAAACATGGATAGGGGGCGCTGCAGACTTTGGAGAGCTAGACAACAACTTTAAGCCCGTTATTTTGATAATTTAACACATGCTCGCCAAAGTTTATACTCTAACTTAAAGTTTGAACCCAAAAGTAGAGCTCTGCAAAAAGCGTAAGAGCCGGAATAAAATGTCAAAGTACAGGGTGGTCGAAACTCGAAGGCTCCTAAGAGATAAACAAACAGATTTCTTGACTTATGGCATGCATTTTCATGATTCTGTTTGCTGGGGCTCTCTGAAACTCAGTTGAACGGTACAAAAAGAAACATCGATAGGGGGCGCTTTGGGCATAAAACATAATTCGTTGACATTTCGGACGCTAACTGGAAACGGGGTGCTACGATCAGTTAGAAACAAAACAAGAGAGTAATTTACTTATCATAAGAAGCTATTAAAACTGCAGTTTGTTTGTTTTTTTTAACAAACATAGCTGGTTTCAATCATGCACAATGCGCGCAATAAAATTTACATAAGGTGCTTTTTGCTGATTTATGCAAAAGATATCGTACCATATCGATATGCAAAAGATACTTAATGCGTAGACGACAACGCGAGATGACGTAGTTGTATGCGCAGACACGTCTTTTGAACGTGCGGTACCTACTTAAGCTTCGGGTTACTTGTCTGCAGATCGGTAGTAGGATGGAATGGTACACAAACTCTGAATTGGCTGACATGAATTTGGCGTATGGCGCTGCTGGTTGTAATGGACGAGCCGCTCAGCGGTTGTACGCCGAGCGTTACCCCAACAGGCAAATCCCCTGCCATGCCTTCTTCGCTCGAGTACACCAGAGGTTGTCCACAACGGGATCTTTCGACGGAGGCAGGCCTGAACGGGAGCGATCAGTGAGCACCCCCGACAACGAAGAGGCTGTGCTTAACCTGGTTGAGGACAACCCAGGTCTTAGCACGAGAGATATCGCCAGACATGTTGGCATTTCGCAAGCAACTGCGTGGCGCATCTTACGTTCCCGGAATCTGCACCCCTACCACATCCAGCGGGTGCAGTTGCTCAGAGAGCAGGATTTTGGCCCTCGAGTGGAATTCTCAAGATGGTACTTGGCGATGAGATCCAGGGATACCCGTTTTGTAAACAGCATTTTGTTTACGGACGAGTCCACCTTCAGCCGGGAGGGAATGTGGAACGCCCACAACAGTCATGTGTGGTGTGATGAAAATCCACATGAAACCAGAAGCCGAGCAGCCCAGGAGCGTTTCTCAGTAAATGTGTGGGCCGGCATTCTGGGGGATTGCCTCATTGGCCCTTATTTGTTACCTGAACGGCTGACAGGTGGAAATTACCTGATTTTCCTGGATCAAGTGCTGCCGCAGCTTCTGGAGGAGGCGCACGTACCCGAAGGGTCGCGTCGCCAGATGTGGTTCCAGCACGATGGAGCTCCGGCCCATTACACGAACGACGTGCGTCTCCATCTAAACGCAAGGTATGGCCAGCGGTGGATTGGGCGTGGGGGTCCAGTTCACTGGCCTGCCCGATCACCAGACCTCACCTGCTTGGATTTCTTCCTTTGGGGTTACCTGAAGGCCGAGGTATACCATACACCTGTCAGCAGTGCTGAAGAACTTGTGGCGCGCATTGTGGCAGCTGCAGGGCAGATCAGAGATACTCCTGGCATTGTTGGAAACACACACTCCTCAATGCGACGGAGGTGCGAAGCCTGCATCATGGCCCAAGGTCGAAATTTCGAGCATCTTCTGTAGTGTTATTTTTTGTAAATAAATTTCCAGTATCATTGATGTTTTTGGTCTAAATTTATTCAGAAGTGTTGAGCAGAGGTAGAAAATGTGTTTTCATTATTACTAACTGATCGTAGCGCCCCGTTTCCAGTTAGCGTCCGAAATGTCCACGAATTATGTTTTTTGTCCAAAGCGCCCCCTATCGATGTTTCTTTTTGTACCGTTCAACTGAGTTTCAGAGAGCCCCAGCAAACAGAATCATGAAAATGCATGCCATAAGTCAAGAAATCTGTTTGTTTATCTCTTAGGAGCCTTCGAGTTTCGACCACCCTGTACTTTGACATTTTATTCCGGCTCTTACGCTTTTTGCAGGGCTCTACTTTTGGGTTCAAACTTTAAGTTAGAGTATAAACTTTGGCGAGCATGTGTTAAATTATCAAAATAACGGGCTTAAAGTTGTTGTCTAGCTCTCCAAAGTCTGCAGCGCCCCCTATCCATGTTTTAAGAGATACGCTTATCAAATTGGTACTGAAAAATGTCTAAACAAACAGAATCATTTCGACGCAACAAGCAAGAAAATCTAACCATTTCCCTAGTTTTTATGACGTTTCGAATTTCGGCACCCAAATTTTCGAAAGCGCCTAGCGCCTTACCATCGCGTCAGGGACCCTACATTCCCTATTCAAAAATGTTCGTCTAGGTGTGCTCTATCGATCCTTAAAGTTTGTCACCGACGAGCTGAATCACCCTGTATATGCTCTAAGCAGAAGGTATACGCTCAAGGAAAAAGGTATACCCTAAAGTGTGTATTCTATAGATTTCTTGAGAAACAGAACATACGATGTTTCTTTAAAAAATCCAGAAGGTATACAGCGTATGTTTCCGTATACCCTCCACTACATCCGTGGTAGTAACAGAAAATCTTTAAAGGTCGAAACGGTGCCCGCGGGCGCCACGTTGGGCAGCCCTGGTTGGAGCCCAGCCTGAAGATTTATAGCACTTGCAATCAAAAAACGGTTTCGCAAAATACAAGCAACCGATTTTCAGGATTATGATAGTTCATTAACAGTTTTGTAAGAGTTTGGCCTTTTTTTTACCATAACAATATACCTTATAATGCTTTTCGGTGTAAGTTTTAAAATTAGTTGGTTATGATTTATAGTATTTATTATAATTCAGTAAAACCTCTAAATAACAGACACGTGGGGAACGCAGAAATTATCCGCTATTCGGAAGTGTCCGCTATTCGGAAAAACTCAGCGATACAAAAATCGCAAAGAAATTCTTAATATTTTTTCAATTGACATTTATATGTTCTAAACCCTCTATTATTTGATTAATGAGAAATTAAAATTATTTTTTAAGCAATAAAACTTAAAAATAGTGCACACCTTAAACTGCTGTTTATTACATTCTAATTAACAAGAACAACAACAAAAAAATCTGTTACAAAAGTTTACTTTTGCTTGTGATTACGTGTAATTTGTTTTTCAATGTGATGTTATAGGTCATTATAGAGTTCCGAGCGAGGATAGGGATTACACTTTTTGATCATTAAAATCATAAAATCGTCCAGGGGGACATAGACATTTAAATGCTCTGGCAGATGTCCCTCCTAGGCAACTCCCTGAATTCAACAATGAACGTGAAGGCGAAATTCCCTCAGCCCACCCTCTACATAAATTCGTGACACATTGACCTGATAAATTTAGAGACCTTTTTAGCTCACAGGCTATCAAATCCTGAGAGCTTATGTGCCCGTCCGTTCTGTATGTATGTACGTGCGTACGTACGTAACGCGATAACTCATGGTAAAAATATCCGATTTACATGAAATTTTGGATTTAGGCTTATTATGACAAGACGCTTCCCTGATTAGTTTTGAGAGTTCATTCGATAAGAAGAAGAAGGGGAACGGGGGCTATTGCCCCTCCTCTTAATTTATATAAATGGGTTTTTCCTGGAGAATTAGTAGATTTCTTTCAAATCTTAGGGGGAATGGGGGGTAATCCCCCCTCCCCCCGTCTTAATGTAGGTTTTTTACGCAGAATTTATCTATTTGCTTCAAACTTTATATAAAGATTTATTCTTAAATAGCGCTTCCCTGATTTCTTTTTGGAATTCACTGGATAAGTATAAAGGGAGGATAGGGGAAACTACCCCTCATAATTTATGTAAATGGTATTTAATACAGATTTAACCGATTTGTTTCAATTTTTGCATAGAGGTTCATATTAGTAAGAAGCTTTGTTGTGGTTTTGTTGTGGCTTTGTTGTGGACTCGGTTATTTGTTGTGGTATTCTTTTCTTAATTATAAAGGAGGGTACGGGCGATTATCTTCCCCTTAAGTTAGCTATATAAAATTTTATGCAGAGTTATCCGATTTGCTTTAAATTTTGAATGCATGTTTTTTTCTGATAAGTTGAATTTCTGAACAGTTTTGGAGGTTTAATGATTAACTATAAAAAAGAGAACTGGGGAAAGCGTTTCTTAAATAACATAAATGGGTTTTATGCAGAATTATTCGACTTGTTTCGAATTTTGGATGCAGGTTTATTAGGCATTTATTATTATTGATAAGGTATGCCCCTGATTAGTTTTGGGGCTTCAATGATAAGTATAAAGAAAGAAAATTGGGGGGGGGGTAATATTTTTCGAAAGGCATTATTATATAAGACTGTAATATACAACTATTGTGCATAGCCTGTGAGCTCCATGCCATCAGTTTAACTGGGCATCATTCTTTTTATTACTTTTTTTCATTATTTTTTCTTGTTAAAAAAACTCCTTTTTCCTTTATTGCAAAAAATAGTGTCCGCTATTTGTAATGTCCGTTATTCAGAGGGTAAACATACAAAAATTTTGGTTTTGGGAGTGGGGATTGAAAAATTGTCCTTTAAATAAAGGTGTCCGTTATGGAGGTTTTACTGTATTATGACTGTAAAAACATGTTAAAGTGTCTATAAAGAAAATATCAAGAGAAAAATTATAATGTTTATTAAACATATTTTTTCCCTCATTTCTGTCGGTGTTTTCAACTCGGAGACGAAAATGGATAGATCAATTCGATTAAATTGAACAATCATATGGAATATATTAACGAAATTATTTTGTTATTCTGATTGTAAGAATTTGTCGTTTTAATAAATTGTTGAATTTTTAATTTAACGTTTGAATTTCCTTAGAAATTATTTACTAGTATTATGAATCTAAACTTTTTTTAATACAAGTGTTTCATGCTATGCTTGCAAAAATTTTTTTAGAATATTCAATAACAACAAAAATCTGTACGGAGTGTTTATATATTTTTAACATATTGTTGTCTTTTATGATTTATTTTCTTTATTAACTTAAATGTTTTTCCGCTTTTTGAAATAATATTTAAAAAACATAATGCTTATTTTAAAAAGTAATAAAAATTTTAAAGAATCCGTAATTTTAATTGGAATAAAAGATGAATTAAAAAAAAAAAAAGGAGCATGCGCTTTTAACCCTCATTGACTTATCTCTCCGTTTTAAAAGTCAATCATTATTGATTAATCTCAAAATTGTTTATGAATACTTTCGTTTCATGTGTAATGCTTCAGGCATAAAGTTTTTTTTTTTTTTTTTTTTTTTTTTTCGAAAAATTATGCATATAGGTCTTATATATGAGCAAATTTTGTTAAATTGCAAATACAAAGGGAAAAAATATATATATTGCGAGATATCTAAAGATATATAAATGAAAAAAAAATAGCTAGGAAACCAATATTCCAAAAATTTTGAAGAAAATCAGGGGCGCAGTTTTAAACCCTGTGACGACCTAAATGGCCCCGATTATGACTAATTGGGGGTTCAAATTAGGGACAATGGGTCTGATTGGGGACAAAATTCATTCTGATATAAATGAAATTAAAATTTCTTTTAGAGGGTGCAACATCACAGAATAAAAAAAACATTATAAATACTGACATAATTAAGTAATAAAAGCGTGCAGATTGAGGTATTTAAATCTGAAACTCTATAATTCTTTTAAGCAAATACAAAAAAAAATATAGCCATTAAAAAAAAAAAAAAAAAAAAAAAAAAAAGAAGAAGAAGAAGAAGAAGAAGAAGAGAAAAATAAGAACTCGAAATGTTTCAGTCAGCTTAGTTTGGTTTATAGGAATGAATCGACTGCCTTTTTAAAAGCCGCCGATTGCCATGATTTAGAAATTGAAACTCCTTAGCATTAGTCAAAAACGCTGTGTTTTATAAATAAAACTTTACTGTACAACCTTTTTGGTGTAATTTTACTATTTAAAAGACAGTTATGCTTTTTTAAAATTGCATTCCGGAGTTAGGGAAGGAATGGAACATTCACAATATTTAAGACTTTTAACATTTTGTTTTTAAAGTTGATTCTATTCTGATACATAGTACCAGCATACTTTAGAACCAAAATTAAACCACGCGTTTTTATTTATTTTTTCATCTTTTTGCAAAGTTGCATTTTCTGAAATCTGGATTAAAAAGTAACTTTTTTTTTTTGCATTAGAAACTGTCAAATACCTTACATAGTAAAAACAAATAAGGTATGTTTTAGTTATTTATTGGAAGCTTCAATATTTTTGATTAAAATGAATTGATATTATCAGTTGTGGCAAAATAATTTCTCAGATAAAATGGCGGATAGTCGTGTCTTTACAGGATAAGGATGATTGGGACAATTAGAAGTGGGGATTGGGGCAAATTCATGGATTTATCAAAAAATTACTATTTAAACTTTATCAATGTAGATAAAATATCTGAAAGTAGTATATGTTTACTGATCAAGTGGCGGAAAATATATTGCATTTTGAACTTATGTATAAATAAATCTCCACTCGCCGCTGCCCTCTGGATAATTTCATTTGTGTGTAGTATGTCAGGTAAGTTTATTTAACACTAATCAATAAATTGTGAATGAAAAATATTAGCTATGCTGTAATTGTGATTCAACGACATTTTCCCCTTTCATTTCATATCTAAAATATCTCGCAAGTGAGAAAAAGGAACAGGTAGGCAGTGCAAGTTTGTTCACCAGTTAAAGCGGCAGTAATTAGAAGTGATTAGAAACCCTGAGATATTATAACCGTATTATAAGACCAGATATTATACATATAGTTACATACAAAAGGCATAGACATATAAGCATTGAAAATATACCTTTCAATCAAATTTCTTCAATTTTTTTCCGGGCGTGTGTATAGATCTGACAATGTATTTCACCCTATTATCACTTTACAAATATTGATATTTTATGAGATAAAATTGTTTTTTTCGCTTTTTTAAACCCCACATTTATTCGAAAACTACTATGCCTAATTACATGGCATTAATTGTGTTTATATAGGCATCAAATGAGCATAAATGGGAATTTTTGTAAAATTCTCTAATTATAAAAATTTGTGAAAAAGCGATAAAAAATGTACAAAAAAAATCTTAACTTATTATTATCTAAAAGTTATCATTTTCTTGTAAAAAAAATGTGTACCTGCATATTATATGTAAATACCGAAAGTTTGCGTTCGGTATTGTAAATATATATTTACAAAAATATGCATAAAAATGATTAAAATTCATTAAAAGGCGCCCCACCAGTGGCCGCGAGGTTTTGACCTCCAAACTGGTAGACGGTAGGTGCTGGGTTCGAACCCAATCGCGACCGTCGGCCTAACCGTTCGAAGTTTTCCGTGGTTTTCTTCGAACCTTGCGTAAATGCGGGTTAGATTCCCTTAGAAAGACCCCCCCACGAAGGGCAACCCACCCCAAAGGGCCTATATCGCATAGCGTAGATAATTGGCCGACAAAATACACACACACACACATTAAAAGGCGTTATTTGGGGCGGAGCTACTAAACTCTGACACACGTAGAGTTTCTGGAACAATGTCAACAAACAATGTGACTATGTGATGTTTTTTATGTCTATTTTTAAACACGATCAATGCCATGTAATTCGGTACAGTAGTTTTTGAGTATATGACGTTTTTAAAAAAATTGAAAAAACATTTTTATCTCATGAAATATTAATATTTATGAGCTGTTAATAGGGAAAATAAGTACAGTGTGTGTCAAAAATGATCATCCGATTTTAAAAATCATAATTGTTCAAAATTTCATCCGTTTGAAATGAAAAATATATAGATAGAAAGAGGAGAATCATAAATTTTATGTAATTATCAACTGGTTGCACTAGTGCTCTTCCTTCGTTCACCACTTCAGTGTTAGCCTAACGATGCGGTTAAGCATCTATGGCCTCCCAGATCACCGGACCTCTCACTGTGCGATTTCTTCTTGTTGGGGTTTATAAAAAAGCACGTTTGTGTACCTTCCCTTCCTGGTACATTAGTTGAATTGAAGGTACGCATAACAGCAGCCATCGAAGTCGAGTATTCAGACATGCGCGCGAAAGTTTGGGACAAATTTGAATACCGTACAGACATATACCGTGTATCCAAAGGTGGACATATTCAGAACCTTTAATCTGGTATGTGAAAAAAATGTATGATTAGCTAAATAATATGAAATTAATCTTAAGTACGTGTATCCAATATTGTAACGCTATTCTTTCCATAGCCCAGAGGGCGCTGTGTTCATTGGTTCCTTGCACGGAACATTTTTTCTTACTCCCCGGAGAGATGTGAGTTAGTTCGGCAAGGAAAGATGTCACACCGTTGACACGAAAATGTTCTACACCTTATCCAAGGTGAATACTGCCCATGTCTAAAACTTCTTCCTGTAATCGTGTTATGTGTGTGTTTGTTACGTTTTGTGAAATAAGTGTTTTTGTGACGTTAAGACTTCGTTTCTTCAAATATCGGTCACAATATTTTTTATCATATACGAATTTCAAATCGGATGATTATTTTTAAAACATCCTGTAGTTTAAAAAGACATCATATATGAATAGCTAGGAATTTTTGAATTATTTTATGATGATAAAAAGTGTTTGAAAAAGCGATTAAAACATTTTAAAAAATAAAAATCATATCTTATAATTGTCCGAAAATCACCATTCTCTTGTAAAAAAAATTCCTCATACGTGCCCGCATATTATATGTAAATGCCGTAAACTTGCGTTGGGTACTACATGTAAATATTTACAAAAATATGTATAAAAATAATTAAAATTCATTTAAAGGCGCTTTTTGGGGCGGAGCTACACAAGTTTGACATCCAAAAAATTTTTGGAACAATGTCAACAATGTGACAACTGATATATTTTTATCTGTATTTAAACTCAGTTAATGACATGCAGTTCGATAGAGTAGTTTTTAAGAATATGACTTGATTTTAAAAAAAATCGAAAAAACATTTTTATTTCATGAAATATTAATATTTATAAGCTGATAATAGGGGCAATACATTGTCACATAAATTGTTTAAATAGACTTCAAAGATGCATAACTAGGAATTTTCGAATTATTTTCTGATGATAAAATGTGTGTCAAAAAGCAATTAAAAAATTTACAAAAATAGAATCATATCCTATAGTTGTCCGAAAATCGGCATTTTCTTGTAAAAAAATTCCTCATACGTGCCCGCATTTATATGTAAATACCGAAAGCTTGCGTTGGGTACTAAATGTAAATATTTACAAAAATATGTATAAAAATAATTAAATTTCATTTAAAGGCATTATTTTGGGCAGAGTTACACAACTTTGACATCCAATAAAATTTTGGAACAATGTCAACAGATAATATAACAATTGATGTATTTTGATGTCTATTTAAACTCAATTATGGCATGTAATTTGGTAGAGTAGTTTTTCAAAGAAAATATAAACATTTTTATCTCATGAAATATTAATCATGCGTGCCCGCATATTATATATAAATACCGAAAGCTTGCGTTGGGTACTACATGTACATATTTACAAAAATATGTATAAAAATAATTAAAATTCATTTAAAGGCATTATTTGGGGCAGAATTACTCAACTTTGACATCCAAAAAATTTTGGGAACAATGTTAACAGATAATATAACAACTGATGTATTTTGATGTCTATTTAAACTAAATTAACGGCATGTAATTCGCTACAGTAGTTTTTGAGAAAATGAGGTTTTTGGAAAGAAAATCGAAAAACACGTTTATCTCATGAAATATTAATATTTATAAGCAGATAATAGGGGAAATACACTGTCACATAAGCAGACAGAGAGAAAAAAAATCAAGAAATTTGATTGAAAGACATGTTTTAATGCTTATCCTTTTTTTTTTTTTTTTTTTTTTTTTTTTTTTTTTTGTAAATTTTGCATTTTTTAACCCGACAAATTTTCTGATTAAATTATGCAAAAATTTCTGTTTGGAAAAACCAAAAATAAAAGATTAGAAATTCTGTAACAGACATGAAAAAATAACCATTATTTGAATTTATTTATTTATTTATTTATTTATTTAACTATTTTTTCAAAAATATTGATTAGTTAAGTGGATAAATGTTTGGGATTATATATGCACTACTTTCAATTCTAGAACAATTTTGACAAAAATAAAAGAAAAAAAGTTCGTTTAAGGATCTCAAGTCTGTAAGAAAAAAAAAAGAAAATTTAGAATTCTCTTTAGTTAGAATTAAACGAAGTCAAGAGAAAATGAGTTCGAATAAATGAAAAGTTTAGCATTATTCTGTCTTTGAAAATTTCGGAACAGCACGTTTAGTTCGAATTATGCGAAGATTCGATTAATCCGATTTGAATTGAAGAGAATCGACTGTATATTAATATCAAACATATGTTTTATATTTCACCATACAAAAATAAAAGGTTTTTATTTTTTTGTTTATTTATTTATTGTACAGGAAGTTATTCATTTTAATTTCCAAAATTTAATTGTTTTAAAAAAGAATGTTCATGAAAGTATTTTGGAAAAATCAATTAACACTTTTGATTCGATTTTTTTTCCAGTTAAAAAAAAAAAAAAAAATACTTTTACATTAACAACATTAACACTAGGTATCCAACTAGATTAATTACTGATTAACGAATATTTTATAGACTGGAAGATGACGAATGTTTTGTTTTACGTACTTTTCAATTAATACTCATATGATTATAGGCTAAGGAAGAATTTTTAGAGATATTTAAAAAATATTGTATTACAACATGAATACTTTCTAATACTTTTTGCGCTTTATAGTCAATGATCAATGATCGCACTGCTCATTCTTGTTCGTTTTTCTCCTAAAATTTCAAAGGTCGAGAAAGAAAAACTAAGCCCTTTTATTCCTAGTATAATCCAGCCAAATGCCTGCAAAAAGAGGAAAAATATGAGCTTTCATGCTTATGTACTTTCAAAGGGACAGGTAACGTGGGAAAGCTTTTATTTTTTCTGTTACTTATTGATTATTAAAATGAGCTATTTCGAATTTTTTACACATTTAACCATCACAATTACGCTTAAATATATATATATATATATATATATATATATATGTGACGATTTCAGGAGAACTCGAATTATTTCCACTGGTTAAACAGAAACACGCAGTCATGGCAAGCGAGGGAAAAAACAAAAATAATAAATAAATGTAGACGATCCAATAATTAGTCATGGGCTGCTGTAAATTCATTTATTAAATTCGTGATAATGAGGAAGGAAAAGCTCCTTGTTGCAAAAATTCCATCATTATTTCAGCGAGCTGTCCTCATCGAAGAAGCAACCCAAGAAATCTTCAGCATAATCTTCTTCTCATCTCGAGACTTCCCCCCTTTTAAACTAAAAAGAAAGTTCTGGAACATTCGGTAACCTCAAACCATCATTCTTTTATGTAAACAGAATCCTTGTCCAATTACGAGGCTATTTTAAACAGACGATAAATTTATTTTAAAAAAAATATTATTTAACCAATTTATAATTGACTCCGAATTTTAAATATCTTAGGCAGACGATTTTTATACATGATTAATTTTAAGAGAAAAAGAAAAGAAATGAATTTATTAATATGCACATTATCGTTGACGGCGGAAAAATAAATAAATGGATAAAATAAAATAATGATATTTTTTGAAAGGTATGGTTTTGGAATAAATTTAATAAGAATTTCTTAAAAAGGGTTGATAAAAACATAGAAGAAATCAGTTTTATTTGGAATATTAAGAAATAAAGTTTTAATTAAGAATATTTTTAATTTAGAGCCATCTTTTTAAATTTACGCATACTGGAATAATGTTTTTTAAGGCAAATTAAGAATTTATATCGTCTGCACACAGATTAACAGATTAGATCTAGAAATAAGATTTTAATTTAATAATTTGAAGTAAGTACGGAATATTATTATAAGAAAATTAAGACAGTATAAAGGTTAGTTTTGGCGAAAAAATTTTAAATTTGTAATATTATCCCCCCTCCCCAAGACTTTGTATGAAATTGATAGTTAAATAAAACTACAAGTTCAGACAACAGAAATATAATAATTTAGAAAAGTTAAATTTTGGAATAAAACTGTCAAACTCAGGAAGCCAAGAGATGGAAGAAAAGAAAATTAACGCAATATAAAAAATATTAGCGATTAAAATAAAATAGTTAAGAGAAAATAATTCTGAATTAAATTTAGGTAGGAGCATTTCCCTGAAAGAAATACAATAATGTTACAACATCACTTACCATTTGTAAGTGCATAGGAGATAATACATATAATAACAGTAAATAAGTTATGAATATTAATAAGCAAGAGATAAAAATATAATAAAAACAATAAAAGTTCGTTCTCATGGAAGTTTAAATAACTACAATGACTTAATGCATAGTTTATTTTAAATAAGTCCTTTAAATGAAAAAAGTCTTTCAAGAATATATAAAAGAGTCTTTTTCAATGTCCAGTGAATACAGTCTCTTTAATTAAATATCTCCAAATCTAGTTTAAGCTTTGTTTTTTATGTTATGTTGGATCCAACATCTTTCAATAATATATCAATTTTTCAATAATAAATAGCATCACTCTCAATATCAATAATAAATAATATAGAAAAATTTAAATAATAACAATGTCAACAATAATAAGTAATAGTATAATAAGACTCCATATCCTAATATTTTTCAATAAGAGTATAATTAATACTAAACTTCATCATAGAAATCATAATAATAATAATAATAGTAAAACAAGAGTATAATCAAAAGAAAATATCACTATTGTTTATTATTGATAGGGAAAATATTGGTTGAGGATAAAAATAATTACATAGCAACTAAATAATTTCCTTATCTTCTAATAGCATAAGAAAGTATTTTTTGCTAGCCGAAAGTATAAATAAAAAAAATCATAATAATTCCAAAATCCAAATAAAATTAAATCTAACTACTTAGAAAATGGACTCTCAACCAGTATTTCCTTACAATAATTCCTCTCTGATACTCTTTTACAAAATTGTCAAATTTGGTTATAAGTTTTCAATGCCAAATGTAGAATAATGTTTTATCCACACATGGTTTATAAACTTTAATAATAAAATACAATAGGAATAAAAGGTGTCATTCTTAATTGAGAAATGGAAATAAAAAAAGTGTGCTTTTTTGAAAAACTTTTAATCTGTAGTTTTCACAATCACTGAAAATCACATATTATGTTATAGGTTTGAGTAGAATCATTAGATTTTATAACTATTATCATATAATATCTGCTGAATAAATAGAGTAATACTAATGTCAAATAAATGAGTAAATATAGTTAGACTTAAACACCCTTAAAATTAATTTATCAACATCAATTTGAAACTTTTACAATCAAAGTGTTCACCTTATGCCTGCATAAGGAGCCCAATTTAATCCAAAAAACTCCCAAAAACAAGTAATATTCTTGTAGCGCTCCAAGAACATACCCGCTGATGTTGAAAATTATGGTTTTTTTATGGTAAATGGGTTTAATGGTTTAATGGTATTTGGTAAATGGTTATGGTAAAAGTTTTTTTATGGTTGTTTATGGTAAATTTAATCTATTGTCTTGACTTTAGTTTGATCTAGTGATTGTATCTCAGGTTTTGTTTGTTTTTTGGATTGCTCATGAAACAGTTTAAAATCTTCGGGTGAAAAATAGGGTCTTAATTTAGAAACATGCACAATAACGGAATTCTGTCCTGTCTCATAATTAAATTTATCTATTTCATAAGTTACATCAGAAAGTTTATTTATAATTTTATATGGTCCAGAGAAAGTAGGTTCTAATTTTCGAGTGTTAGGGTATTTAAATTCTTCATAAATTACAGAGTCTTGTATTTTTAATGGGCATTCAACAAAATTTCGATCATAGAGTCTTTTACTTTTAAGGTGAAATTCATGAGTTCGCGCTTTCGCAATTTTGAGGGCTTTGTCTACTGATGTTGTATACATTTTAACTGCCTCACACAAAACCATTACCCACCATTTTTTTTTAAATTTTTTTTTTTAATTTTTATTTTTTTAATTTTTTTTTAATTTTTTTTTTTTTTTTTAAATCTGAATCAGAATTATCGAGAAATTGTGACTATTTTTAGCTGTTAACATTAACCAGAAATTTTATCTAATAAAAATAGAAATTGTAAATATCATAGTTATACCTTAAATTGGGATCAACTTTTAATTCTATTATTTTATAGATCATAAACATATTCAAAAATTTTAATTATAGGTAATTCCTTACTTAAAATCACAAAATTTACAAAAAAATTAATCATATTTATCAGTCAAAATTCTAGCAACAGCCTTGCACAGTTCCATCTTTCTTACTGAATTTAAATAAATTATAAGAATCCGGGAACCAAAGCTCACTGTAACCAGAAATTCTAACAAATAACAGGAAAAACATAAATATTAACTTAATTTTCAGCTCAAATGTTTAGTTGTAGGAACATTATCATGAAAACACTGTATTCTGAGAATAGTTCTTGATAACAAACAATATCAATAAAATAGAAAATGTATCTTTTTAAAAGTAAACTTGAGCTACTAAGTTTTTTATATAATTCCTTATTATTACAAAATTGCCTTTAATCGTGCATAAAAATGTCATAATAGTCTTAATAAGTAACAGTAAATATCTTAAGAACATCATACTCCTCAATTAAATCCTTAAGAATAAAAATATTTCAATCTCCAACACATAATAATGATAATAATAATGCTCATAAATTGGTAAGTAAGTAAGATTCACAGATAAATAATCAAATAAATAAATAAATTAGTAAATTAATAAATTAACTTCAAATTACTCTCATCAATAAAATAATAAATGAATAAATAAATAAATAATAAATACTTTCCATCAATCATAAATAGAATAGAAATAATAATCAAAACATTTAATAAAATAAACTTACAGTTCACGAAAAATCTTCAATAAAATCCATTCTTCATTAAATTCCTCATTAAATACCTTTCGCATACTCACCACTTTGAAGTTATTAATTTTCAAAAATTTGTCATTATGACCCTGATTATCTTGAGTCATCAGTTACACATAAACAGCAAAAAGGTGGAATATCAGGCCTCAGGAATTCACGAAATATTTAGAAGAAATCTTTCAAACCACTCGCACAGAAAGCTGTTTAACATTAAAATCTCCTCTGTTACATTCACTCGAGGAATCAAAAGATAATGGCAATTCTTGCTTAATAACACTTTCAACCATGGCGGGAAAAATTTTCGGCGATTCATATTTTTGTCATCACTTTGTTTCAGTAGATTCATTAGATTCATTTACATAGCATTTTACTTCTTCAGTAGATTCATTTCAAAATCCGAAACAGGCACTAGCACAGGCATTACCTATCCTGTGCGACTTTTCGATTAGTTGTGACGATTTCAGGAGAACTCGAATTATTTCCACTGGTTAAACAGAAACACGCAGTCATGGCACGCGAGGGAAAAAACAAAAATAATAAATAAATGTAGAAGATCCAATAATTAGTCATGGGCTGCTGTAAATTCATTTATTAAATTCATGATAATGAGGAAGGAAAAGCTCCTTGTTGCAAAAATTCCATCATTATTTCAGCGAGCTGTCCTCATCGAAGAAGCAACCCAAGAAATCTTCAGCATAATCTTCTTCTCATCTCGAGACTTCCCCCCTTTTAAACTAAAAAGAAAGTTCTGGAACATTCGGTAACCTCAAACCATCATTCTTTTATGTAAACAGAATCCTTGTCCAGTTACGAGGCTATTTTAAACAGACGATAAATTTATTTAAAAAAAAAATATTATTTAACCAATTTATAATTGACTCCGAATTTTAAATATCTTAGACAGACGATTTTTATACATGATTAATTTTAAGAGAAAAAGAAAAGAAATGAATTTATTAATATGCACATTATCGTTGACGGCGGAAAAATAAATAAATAGATAAAATAAAATAATGATATTTTTTGAAAGGTATGGTTTTGGAATAAATTTAATAAGAATTTCTTAAAAAGGGTTGATAAAAACATAGAAGAAATCAGTTTTATTTGGAATATTAAGAAATAAAGTTTTAATTAAGAATATTTTTAATTTAGAGCCATCTTTTTAAATTTACGCATACTGGAATAATGTTTTTTAAGGCAAATTAAGAATTTATATCGTCTGCACACAGATTAACAGATTAGATCTAGAAATAAGATTTTAATTTAATAATTTGAAGTAAGTACGGAATATTATTATAAGAAAATTAAGATAGTATAAAGGTTAGTTTTGGCGAAAAAAATTTAAATTTGTAATATATATATATATACACGATTAAATTTTCGAAGTATGTTTCTGTTTTTTAATGTGTTTTTACAGGTTTTGAAAATCTCTCCGATGCAAATATTAAGGATTTTATAGAAATTATTCTCTAATATTAAATTTTATTTCTAAAAATACTACGTAGTAACCAGGGGTGCAGTCGTAAAAATAACAGAGGATATACACTCTAAGCAGAGGGTATACGCTCAAGGAAAAACGTACACCCTAAAGTGTGTGTACTATAATTTTCTTGGGAAATAGAGGGTATGCGGTGTTTATTTAAAAAATTCAGAAAGTATACGGCGTATGTCCCCGTATACCCTCCACTACATCCCTAGTATTTTCAAAAAAACTTCAAAAGAAAGCAGAAAATCTGTAAAGGGCATACGGTGGCCGCGGGCACCACGTTGGACAGCCATGGTTGGAGCCCGCCTGAAGATTTATAACACACGTAATCAAAAATCGGTTGCGTAAAATACAAGCAACCGATATTCAAGAATATGATAGTTCATTAACAGTATTTTAGAAAATCAGCCTTTTATGTAATAAAAATATATAGTGTAATATTTTACGGTGTAAGTTTTAAAATAAATTGGTAATGATTTGTAGTACTTGTTAAAATATTATGACTATAAAAAGATAATAAAATGTTTTTAAAGAAAATATCAAGAGAAAATTTATAATGTTCGTTAAACATTCTTTTTCCCTCATTTCTGTAGGTGTTTTCAACTCGGAGACGAAAATGAATAGATCAAATCGATTAAATTGAACAATTATATGGAATATATTAACGAAATTATTTTGTTATTTTGATTGTAAGAATTTGTCTTTTTAATGAAATTATTTATAACTTTATATAATTTTATATAATTATTTATAATATTTAATTTATCGTTTGAATTTTCTTAGAAATTGATTATTAGTGTTATGAGTCTAAACTTTTTTTTTTAAAAAAAGGGTTTTATTTTGCGCTTGCAAAGTTTTTGAGAATATTCAATAGCAATAAAAATCTGTACAGAAATACATGGTAATGTTTATATACTTTTAACATATTGTTGTTTTTATGATATCTTTTCTTCATTAACTTAAATTAAATATTTTTCCGCTTTCTGAAATAATATTTTAAGATTATAATGCTTATTTAAAAAAGTAATAAAAATTCTAAAGAATCCGAAATTTTAATTGGAATAAAAGATGAATTTAAATAAAAGAAGCATGTGCTTTTAACCCTCATTGACTTGTCACTCCGTTTTAAAAGTCAATCATTATTGATTAATCTCAAAATTGTTTATGAATACTTTCGTTTCATGTGTAATGCTTCAGGCATAAAGTTTTTTTTTTAGAAAAATTATATATATAGGTCGTATATATGAGCAAATTTTGTTAAATTGCAAATACAAAGGGGAAAAAATTATATATTGTGAGATATCTAAAGATACATAAATTAAAAATAAATAGCTAGGAAACCAGAGTTCCAAAAATTTTGAAGAAAATCAGGGGCGCAGTTTTAAACCCTGTGACGACCTGAACGGCCCTGATTATGACTAATTGGTGTTCAAATTAGGGACAATGTTTCTAATTGGAGACAAAATTCCTTCTGATATAAATGAAATTAAAATTTCTTTTAGAGGATGCAGCATTACAGAATAAAGATATATCATAAATCCAGATATAATTACGTAATAAAAGCGTGCAGATTGAGGTATTTAAATCGAAAACTCTATAATTCTATTAAGCCAATATAAAAAAGTATAGCCATTAAAAAAAAAAAAAGAAGAAAGAAAGAAAGAAAAAAGAAGAAAAAAATTGAGAACTCGGAATGGTTCGGTCGGCATAGTTTGGTTTACAGAAATGAATCGACTGCCTTTTAAAAAGCCGCCGATTTTCTTGTTTTAAGAATGAATCATGCTTATAATTAATTAAAAACGCGGTGTTTTATAAATAAATTTTACTGTACAATCTTTTTGGTGTGAATTTAATGTTTAAAAGACAGTTACGCTTTTATTAAAATTGTATTCCAAAGTTACGGGAGAAATGGACATCCACAATATTTAAGACATTTAATATTTTGTTTTTAAAGTTGATTCTATTCTGATACATACTACCATAGTGTACTTTCGAACCAAAAGCAAACCACGTGGTTTTTTTTTTTTTTTTTCTTTTCATCATTTTGCAAAGTTGCATTTTCTGAAATCTTGATTTAAAAGTGACTTTTTTTTTGCATTAGAAGCTGACAAATACTTTACAGAGTAAAAACAAACAAGATATGTTTTAGTTATTTATTGTAAGGTTCAATATTTTTGATTAAAATGAATGGATATTAACAGTTGTGGCAAAATAATTTCTCAGATGAAATTGCAGATAAATGAATCTTTACATGATAAGGATGATTGGGACAATTTGAAGTGAGAACTGGGACAACTTCATGGATTTATCAAAAAATTACTATTGAAACTTTATCAATGTAGATAAAATTGCTGAAAGTAGTATATGTTTACTGATCAAATGGAGGAAATTATATTGCATTTTGAAGTTGTGCATAAGCAAATCTCCACTCGCCTCTTCCTTTATAATAATTTCATTTGAATGTGACATGTCAGAAAAGCTTATATAATATTGAATAAGCTGTGAATGAAGAATATTGGCCATGCCGTAATTCTAAGACAATTTTCCCCTTTCATTTCATATCTAAAATGTCTCGTAAGTGAGAAAAGGAAACAGATAGACAGTCGAGGTTTGTTTTACCAGTTAAAATTGCAGTAAAAGATGTGATTAGCAACAATGAGGTATAATAGCCTTATTATACGATCAGATATTACAAGTATAGTTACATACAAAGGGCATAGCAGGATAAGCACTGAAAATATGTCTTTCAATCAAATTTCTTCACTTTTTTCCTGTATGTAATTCCCCCTGTTATCACTTTACAAATATTGATATTTTATGAGACAAAAATGGTTTTCAATTTTCTAAAAACTACATTTGTTCAAAAACTACTGTGCCAAATTACATGTCATTAATTGTGTTTATAAAGACATCAAATATGCGCAACTGGGAATTTTTGTAAAATTCCCTAAATATGAAAAGTTTTGTGAAAAAGCGATAAAAATTTACAAAAATAAAAATCTTATCTTATTGTTGTCCCAGAGATACAATTTTTTAAAAAAGCCCTCATATATGTCCCCATATTATATGTAAATGCCGAAAGTTTGCGTTGGGTGTTACATATAAATATTTACAAAACTATGCATAAAAATGATTAAAATTCATTTAAAGGCGTTATTTGGGGCGGAGCTACTAAACTCTGATATCCGCAGAGTTTCTGGAACAATGTCAACAAACAATGTGTCAACTGCTGTATTTTGATGTCTCTTTTCAAACTCAATTAATTCCATGTAATTCGGTACAGTAGTTTTTGAGAAAATGAGGTTTTTGGGAAAAAAAAATCGAAAAACATTCTTATCCCATGAAATATTAATATTTACAAGCTGATAACAGGGGAAATAAATTGTTTAAATAGACATCAATGATGCATAATTAGGAATTTTTAAATTATTTTCTGATGATAAAAAGTGTGTGAAAAAGCGATTAAAAGTTTACAAAATTTAAAAATCTTATCTTATTGTTGTCCGAGAGTTACCATTTTCTTGTAAAAAATTTCTCATACGTGCCCGCATATCATATATAAATGCCGAAAGCTTGCGTTGGGTACTACATATAAATATTTACAAAAATATGTATAAAAATAATTAAAATTCATTTAAAGGCGTTATTTGGGGCGGAGTTACTCAACTTTGACATCCAAAAAATTTTTGGAACAATGTTAACAAACAATATGACAACTGATGTATTTTGATATCTATTTAAACTCAATTAATGGCATATAATTTGGTACAGTAATTTTGGAGAAAATGAGATTTTTGAAAATAATCGAAAAACACGTTTATCTCATGAAATATTAATATTTATAAGCCAATAACAGGGAAAATACATTGTCACATAGGCAGACAGGCACACATGGAAAAAAAAATGAAGAAATTTGATTTGAAAGACATGTTTCCAATGCTTATCCAACTATGCCTTTTTTTTTTTTTTTTTTTTTTTTTTTGTAAATTTTAAATTACTTAATTATTCAATTTTCTGATTCAATTAGGCAAAAATTTCTGTTTTGAAAAAACAATAAAAAAAGATTAAAAATTCTGTAGCAGACATGGAAAAAATAGACATTATTTGAAAGTTTTTTTTATTCAAAAATATTGATCAATTAAGGGGACAGTGGACCTTTATTTGTGCAAAATCGTCGCAAAAAAGTTTTTTTTTTCTCTGGTATAATAATACCAAAAGAGTTTTTTCCTATTAATATGTCATTTATGAAGGTTTTAATAAGTAAATAATATAGGTAAATGTATTTATATGCTTTAAATCTGTTTTTCTCAAAACTAATTTTTTAGCGCTTTCAGATTTTTGAAATGCTCCTTGCGACATAACTTTTTATCAAAATTTATGAAATTGATAAGGAAGTATCGTTATATTGTTTAGAAAGAAACTGTGTAAGCTTATTAAAATTCGTCGTCATTAAGTTGGTCAAATTCGATTGTTTACTTATTAAAAGCCAAAATTTTGATGAAAATCGATATGGAGTCTAGAAAAAAAATCTGTAAAATATCAATCTTTGAAGAGATTAAAAAAATCTTACACAAATTTGTTTATAATAGAGTTTTAAATGGTAAAAATGCAATAGCAAGAAAATATCTCAAAAATTAAAACATGAGGACATTTTAAAATTTCTTTTAAAAATTTAAATATTTAAAAAAAAAAATAAAAAGATTGGAAATTTTTTTTGAAGGTGTTTTATATGCTTTTGGTAAAATGTATACATGCACGAAATTTCATATTGGTAAGATGAAAATTAATTAATAAAAAAAAAATCCACTGTCCCTTTAAGTGAATAAATGTATGCACCAGTTTCAATTCTAGAGCAGTTCTGACAAAAATGAAAGAAAATGAGTTCTTTTAAGGATCTCAAGTCTGTATAAAAGAAAAAAAATGAACATTTAGAACTCTCTTTAGTTCGAATTAAACGAAGTCAAGAGAAAATGAGTTCGAATAAATGAAAAATTTAAAGATTATTCTGGCATCGAAAATTTCGGAACAGCATGTTTAGTTCGAATTATGCGAAGATTCGATTAATCCGATTGTATTCGACTGTATAGTAATTTCAGGCATATGGTATATGTTTTTATACCATATGTATGTTTGTCTGCACGGGCCCGGGCCTTGCCCGTGGCACACTGGGTGCAAATGCAGTTTACTCTCCTTCTTGGCGCGATTTTCAAAAATCGCCAAAATGGCGCGTTTTTGCGTCTTGTCTCCCGGAGCTTCTTGCTCCAAGGCCCGCCACACACTACAGAGACATGCGTCAAAAATCGTGCAACATGACGCAATCAAACCGGTTTTTACTTTGTTATCAGGGTGAAACTGTCTCATGTCGTACGTTTTTTCGTTCAATGTTTCACTGGTGTTTGGCGGGCCCAATAGACAAAGCACATAAAATACAAATCTAAAGACAAAAAAAGGAGAATTTTTACTTACCCGGAGCCGCTGTTTTGCTCCGGATATTTCTATTTTGCTCCGGATTGACTGGTCAATCATATACTTTTTCCCGCAAACTTTCAACAGTGTAAAGTATCCATTTGAATACTTTACTTTCTCATTCAAACAATCAACAACATTCTTTCTGAAATCAACAACTTCTATAGTAGTTACTGAATGGTATCTAACTAAATATAAAATAAGGAAAATGCAAAAAAAAAAAAAAAAAAAAAAAAAAAAAAAAAACACTCACTCGTTGAATGCAAGACGCAACTTCAATAAACAATCCTAATGGAAGCAATTTCTAAGCGGAAATAACGATATTCAAAAATTTAAAAGCTCTCTTTCAAGCCCTCCTCTTTTGTCCAATCAGAAAACATTTAACAAAAAGGAGCGTCCAATCAGAAACGGCTTAGGGGTGAACTAGCATAGAAGTGAAAAAAACAGGCTTCTGATTGGTTGAATAATTTTGCTTTCTTTTATTTTTGAGTTTACGTTTATTCAATCATCAATTTCTGTTTGAAAAGCTTTTGAAAGCTGGATTTTCCTTCTGTTTTTACATATTTATTAATAGATAAAGAAATAGATAATTCGGAATTTGAAATTAAAGAAATTAATCAGGATGTTTAACAATTGTTCTGTATTACTTTTAGAAAATAATATAATTAGAATTGCCATTTCTTCTTTCTATTTTTTTTAACATGATATGCACATATACACACAATCAGAACAATTTATTTAGAAACAATAATATTTCCTAAATATATATAGGACAGTTGCACCATAAAATTTAACTAATAATAACACATTGCTCAGTGGTGCACAAAACAGAAATTTTAATATACATTGGTACATATTAAAATAAAATAAAACTTTCAACGTTTCGTTTTAATTAGAATTAAAGAACATCGCAGAGATATAGAACAATATAAACAGAATACTGCCCTTGCTCGCTTCTTCTTGGCGAACAAGGGTTGCCATATTAATTTTGAGGAAGCCGGAAGCCAAAATCGTAGTTCCATGCAATAACCCAGTTCAAGGTAAAATAATAGAATCCATCGAAATCATAGCACGAGAAAATAAACCATGTAACGATAATTTATCCTACAATATACCAAAAATATGACATACATCATAAAACCTTAAAATTTTTATTTCCTTGCAATATTTTAATTTTTACTCACGTGTAATTGGCAACATTTAAAAAAAAAATTTAATTCATTTAGTTTTTAATTTAGTAGAAATATTATCTCTCGAACAAGATGCAAACGTAGTCCTTCCATTTCATATTTTCCTGAAGACACCCGCAGAAGACGGCGCGAAACGTTGAAAGTTTTATTTTATTTTAATATGTACTAATGTATATTAAAATTTCTGTTTTGTGCACCACTGAGCAATGTGTTATTATTAGTTAATAATATTTCCATTATACGGCGTCAAACTCAATTGTTCTATATTACTTTTTAAAAAAATTGCAATTTCTTCTTATCATAATTACTTTAATGATATACCCATATACGCTCCAAATACGTATATTAGCATTCAGGATGATTTATTTGCAAACAATTTTTGACCAATCAGAAGCCCGTATTTTTCACCCCTATGGTAGCTTCGGTGCGATCGGCAAAAATGCCGACCGATGTTGCGTTGATTTTTGGACCCGGATGAGTGATATCCTCAAAGAAAAATAGCCCAGTCAGAAACATCACAGTGAAGCCGACCATTTCCTCCTCAGGAAACGAGAGAACCATCGCGGCTATCTCAGAATGTTTCAGACCTATTCGCCTTCATTTTTAGATGCGTTCGTAATTATGTAAATAGTTCGTAGTTATGTGGCACTTTTAATTGTCGTTCAGTACGTTTGTCTGTCCGTCCGCATATAACAACTCAAAAACTACCCTACCGAATTGTCTGAAATTAAAAATATATAATTATTACATAATTTTGTCGAGTCATTTCAAATTTTTTGAAAATAGGATGCATAGATCAATTACAGGGACAATCAAAAGTATTCCGGTACATTAAGGTCAATAGGGAAAAATGTTTCAAATGGATATTAATAGTGTTACACTCATTCGAATATAATAGAATACATGAACCTATAAATTATACATATGTATATTTTATTGTGAATGTATATTAAAATATACATTCACTACAATCTGTGATGCAAAGAATACTTATTATTAAATTAAAGGGCCTCACAAAAGTATTCTACTGCACAAAAGTATTCCACTGCTATCGGAAAAACATTCTTTAATGCGTGTGTTAATTATATTTCACATTTTATGTATATGATGTACGTTGATGAGGTGTAATAAAAGTTTCTTCTTGTATATTTATAGGAGCACAAACGAGATTTTGACCACGATACTACATCCGAAGTACTGTCTACTATAACAGCAAGATCTGAATATTTTTAAAACTTCGTTATCGTACGAACACACGCAATATGCTACGCTTCACATGCAATTTACAACTTGTTATCTTTTAGCCCGTCTCTTATGCAATTTCGTTGTCAGATACTGCGTGCACAAACAAATAAACACAAAATACAAGGTGTTGGTCATTAATATAAAAAAAAATTACTTTACACTCAAACTATGCTACAGAGGTGAAAATTGGAATATTCCAATTCTCACCTGATTCGAGTACAAAATTTTTTAATTATCGATATCTTGACTTCTGTTCCTTATTAATTTTGTCGTCTTTTGGGGTGTACAAATCATGGCGCCCATAGGAAAATTCCCACCACTACATTTTTAATATTCTTTGCCTAATAAGAATACTAATAAAATTAATGGGGGGGGGGGAGGTTACTAATAAAATGTAAACGAATAATACTAGTAAAAATTAATGGTCGGAATCAGTCTTTTGGCAACATGATGTTTACACCCTTGGTTATGTTACATTTTTCTTATCTTAAAACGATTGATGCGACTTATTATTCCCTGGAGGCCTTTATTTGAATTAACTTTTTTTTTATTGCACCAATAAGTTTTTTATGGTCTGATATGTATATGCTCCAAATATGAAGTTGTTAAATCCAATACTTCACTTGCTAGAGTGTCTCAGACAGGGATACTTTAATTTAAACCACCCTGTATATATCCACTGTGCGTGGTGGTAATCGAATGGAAAATTATGACTAGTGCGCAAAGGTAGCAATGAATTTAGAATAGAATATTTTACCTTTTTTGTTAAAAGCATGCACACGCAGTGACCAATAGCTCATGACTTTTCATATTTCATTGCTATTGCTAAGAACGACGCGTTGCACTTTTGTGCCTGGCCCATTTCCCACTTAGACGACACCACTAATACTAATTAAATAATTAACGAGTAAGACCAGTATCGGCGCTCACTCGTTCGCGAAATGTACATTAATTACATCAACACTTAGCTAAAGCCCATTTATAATTAATAACATTACACAACAAAATTTTGCTGGTGTGAGAAGAATATATTTTAATGTTGGCTTTTTATTTTCAATAGCAGCTCTAATGTACAACAGTATAATATCTTATTCACTATATAATTGTTTAATATAAGTTCTCTCTTTTGACAAAAAGTGATACACTATAATTTCCTACTTAATTTATTAGCATTTTTATGTATGTTTTTTCTTCTTCTACTATTCTCATTTTACCTAACATATATATATATTTTTTCGATGTTACAATTTGCTTCACTGTATTTGAAAGTGTATATACATGCTTCATGAATAATAAATGATCCTGCATTAATATAAAATTGATCCCTACTACAGAATTTTTGCACAAGTGTTTGGAATTAGCAAGACAAGAGTAGTTTTCAATATCTATTTTTATTATTCTTAGCAAGGAAAGCTGGTGTTTAGCGAATACTACTATAGTCAGATTTATAATTCATTGATAAACGTCAGATTTCATTAGCAGAATGTATATTATTCCACATAACTAATTAAAATTGTCTTTATAATTAATTTATTTCATTTTAAAGGGCGGAGACACACTGAATCAACTCTTCCTATCTACCTCCCCCCCCCCCTTCCCCAACTGAACTTTACTTCACCTTTTGAATACTCATATATTTGATATTTTATATAGAGTTCAGCTGAATATTTGATTTCATTTTCTTCTGTCAATAGCACTTTCGGCGAACATTAGATATTAAAGATAACATTGATTATAGACAACAATAAAGATAACATTCATTCTAGACAAAAATATTGCTCAATATTTGGGAGAGACCGAAACTATTTGGATCTCTAAAATCATGTTTCTTCCTATTTTGGCAAAAGTTAAATTAGCAACTGATGGGCAGAGAGAAAAGATGCTATTCTGCTACCGTCAGATTTATAACTAATTGGTTAACGGCAGACTTCATTTGCAGAATGTATATTATTCCACATTAAGTAACATAATTATTTTTTTTTCATCCATAATTTATTTATTTCATTTTAAAGGGCGGAGACACACTGAGTCTACTCCTTGTGCCTACTCCCCTTTCCCAACTGAAATTGCTTTAAAAGAACTCATATATTCGATATTTTATATAATGTTCAGCTGAATATTTGATTTCATTTTCTTCTGTCAAAGTACTTTCGGCGAACATTCATTATAAACAAAAATATTGCTAAATATTTGGAGGAGACCTAAACTATCTGGATTCCTAAAATCTTGTTCTACCTATTTTAACAAAAGTTAAATTGGTTAAGATAAGCAGAAAGTAAGACAAGATGTTATACTGCTATAGTCAGAGCGGTGACACACTGAATCTACTCCTCGTACCTATCCCCCCCACCCCCAAATGAACTTTACTTCGCCTTTTGAGTACTCATATATTTGATATTTTCTCTAAAATTCAGCTAAATATTTGATTTCATTTTCTTCTGTTAATAGTACTTTCAGCGGACATTCATAATAGGCAAAAATGTTGCTAAATATTTCATTATAAGACCTAAACTGTCTGGATTCCTAAAATCACATGTTTCTTCCTATTTTGACAAAAGTTAAAATGGCAAAGGATAGGCAAAAAATAAAGAAGCTATTCTGCTATCGCCAGATTTATAATTAATTGGTTAACGACAGACTTCATTTGTATAATGTATATTATTCCACATTAAGTAATATAATTAATTTTTTTCCATAATTTATTTATTTCATTAGAGGGCGGAGACACGCTGAGTCTACTTCTTGTACCAACTCCCCCCCCCCCCACACACACACCTAATCTACTTAAACAAAAAAAAAAAAACGTAATTGATATTTTATATACTGTTCAGCTGAATATTAGATTTCATTTTCTTCTGTCAAAAGTACTTTCGGCGAACATTCATTTTAGACAAAAATATTGCTAAATATTTGGACGGGACCTAAGGTATTTGGATTCCTAAGATCATATTTCTTCCTAGTTTGACAAAAGTTAAATTGGCAGTGGATAGGCAAAAAGAAAAGATGCTATTCTGCTATCGTCAGATTTGTAATTAATTGGTTAACGACAGACTTCATTTGCAGAATGTATATTATTCCGCATTAAGTAACATAATTAATTTTTTTCTTCCATAATTTATTTATTTCATTTTAAAGGGCGGAGACACATTGAGTCTACTCCTTCTACCTACTCCCTCTCCCTCCCCAACTGATCTTTGCCATGAAAGAACTCGTGTATTCGATATTTTATTTAATGGTCAGCTAAACATTTGATTTCATTTTTTTCTGTCAAAAGTACTTTAGGCGAACATTCATTATAAACAAACATATTGCTAAATATTTCGACGAGACCAAAACTATTTGGATTCCTAAAATCACATGTTTTTTCCTATTTTGACAAAAGTTAAATTGGCAAAGGATAGGCAGAAAGAAAGACAAGATGCTATACTGCTATAGTTAGATTTATAATTAATTGGTTAACGACAGATTTCCTTTCCAGAATGTAAATTATTCCACATAACATAATTAACTTTTTTCTTCCATAATTTATTTATTTCATTTTAAAGAGACACACTGAATCAACTCCTCCTACCTACCCCTCTCTCCAACTAAGCTATACTTCGCCTTAAAAGAATAAATATATGAGGGGTTCATAGTCATAGCAGACGAGGTGAAGTTTGAAAAAAAAAATGTATAGTACATAGGTGCAATAAAATCTGTTTACCTATTCTCACATCGAACTAAATCTATTTTCACATACTTTATAGGACATCGGTTGACAGGCTGGGTTTGTTGCAAAACTGAATAAAACAGATTTTGTGCACCTTCTAAATAGACTGTTTATTATTATTATTATTATTATTATTATTATTATTTGTTTTACAATCGTTGCCATTTATTATAGAATTGAAAAATCTATTTTTTATGTAATTTTCCGATTTTATTTTAGATTTATTAAATATTGTAATACATAGCTTAGTGCATTTGAAGTAGGCGGAGCCAAAGGGAAATAGGAAACTTGCGGCAGCGCTCCCTTATAATCTAAGAAACGTTGATCGCGTGATGTTGACCCTAAAAATAAAGCAAAATGGATTCATAGTGGGTGTGAATGAAACAGATTTTATGTAACTTCTAAATTTACTATCTTTCTCTATTTCTCTGTCCCTCTCTCTCTTTCTCTCTCTCTTTTCTTGTTTAGTTTAATTGTGATTTTGCGTCAATTATACTATATAAAAATATATTGTAGAATTTACAAATCTATATATATATTTTTTAAATTGTATGTTTTATTTCAGATTTATTAAAGTATTGTAATGTTTCGCTTAGTGTATTTTTATAGTAAGCGGAGACAGAGGAAAATAGAGAACGTGTTGCTACGCCCCTTTTCAGTCTAAAAAGCGTTTATAACGCGATGTTAACCCAAAAAATAGAGCAAAATATTAATCGTTCCTATTGAAAAAAAGTATTTTGCTTGATGCCTTTTACATTATTTTGCGTAATTTTAAAGAAGACATATAATTTTGCAGAAGTTTTTGTTAAATTATATTTTTTGCATATACAGTCGAGTCTCTATATAACGAAATCCATTGTTCCAGTGAAAAATTCGTTATATAGAGAAAATCGTTGAATAGAGAAAGCCGTTAAAATTTCTGTTTAATGTGCAAATTTGGAACAAGTATTATTTTTTATACGTTTAGTTAAAAATTTGAAGTGTTTAACTATAAATATTAACGTAATATCCTATTTCTTAATTATTTGGACAGTTTCAAAACAGAAAATAGACATTTATTTAAAAGATTAATAAAAATCACACATAAAAAAAGTACGTGAATTATTTTGCCTTTGAAAACACATCTCAAATTTTCGGGGGCGATCTCATTGCTCCGGGAGTGAATGTCCCCCCAAACCATCCTCTGAAATCAACACTGACTTCAATTACCACATTGATTCAGCTTTTATATGTGTAACAATTAAATTGACACTGTTTCTCGAAGGATGTTAAAAGATGTGTGGGAGGGGGGCTGGTGGAATGAATTCTTTGTACTTAAAGAACAAGGAGATTCGAGGTAGAGAAGCAATATAAAAAACTCAGCCTTGAACGATAAATCAAAAATAAGTGATGGAAATTTGATTCCATGTGATTTCGAAGCTTTTTTAAAATTGAATAAATAAAGAACATTTTATGAAAAAATTCGTTATATGGAGATAGACATTTCGCAATATAGAGATTGTTTTTAATGTAATCATGAAAAAAGGGGACCGTTCCTGCTAAAAATTCGTTATATAGAGAAATTCGATGTATGGAGTTTCGTTATAGAGAGATTCGACTGCATTTATGTTACAGTCAGTTTTCTGGTAAATTTGCATAGAACACATTATGCGGTCTATTTTATAATATATTTACGCAGAAACATTTATAAGAGTGGTAATATACTACTTATACGATTTATACTATATAATAAAGTATGTTGTATCAATTATATTTATTGTTATTAGTATTAATATTCAAACAGTCTTTGACCGGTTTAGTTTAAGTTAAATTAGTTCAAGATTTTATAGTTAATTGCTAAAAGATTTTTAATACACAACTTCTTTCTGAATTTATAATACATTTTGCTTAAGAATATTTCAACGAAATATATTTTGTTGCATTTCATATGAGCTGCTTTTTTTACCTCTTATTCTATAACATTCACTATTTATAATTGAAATATACATATGCATGTTTATATATATATATATGTACATGCATAAATGTATATATATATATATATATGGGTGTTTTTCCAAAATTTGGTTAACTCGGTAAACTGGCATTACCAGCAATTTTCACATATTTATATATATTTCATCCAATATTTGCAACTACTAAGCGATATTATAAAGTCCATGTAATTTGGTCACACACTTTGATTTATTTCACAATAATTTTTATTTCCGAAAATCGCCTCTTCCTACACCAAATATCAGTCCCTAGCCATGTAAGATCTCCCAAATTCAGCAAGCATTTCATTGTTATTCCAACTCTATATATAATACTTTGATTTAACTCGACTTAAAGACGTTTAGTATTACATTACTAACCTTATCATTGCGATTTACTTTTTAATTACAACATTTTTTATTAGATTATTTCAAATCAAAAAATGTAAGCGTTAAAAAATATCTGTCCCTAGCTATTTGCGAAATTCAGAAATACGCAGCATCTAACCTTATGGCATTTTTTATAATTTGATCAAGTGAAAACATCGATGTGAAGTTAGCTGGAAACACGACCAGTGCCCCGACAGTCATGTCATTTTTATTGCGGTCACCGACTTTGTTACGAAAACACGTGCTGTGCCAGTCAAACTGTCAAGCCCTAGGTAAGGCAATGCTGCATCATGTTGAATCCAAGGGGTTGGTCCAGAGGGACAATCCCCCGGAGCAATGAAATGTCCCCCCTCCCGGAAATTTTAAGATTTTGGCCTTTTCAATTATCAAAAAGTGCAGTTTCACCCTCCCCTCCTCCCGAATTCTATAACGTCCCTCCCGGAGAAAAAGGTCTGAATTAAACTCTGTAGGTAAATCGTTTTAAAGATAATTAATTAATAATTGATGTCATCACTTTTTGTAAATTTGAGCTTTGTGTGCCTTGTTATTTTGATCACCTGTCTTGATATCTGCCTTGTTATTTGTTAGTCTGATCACCTGCAGATTTTGATCATTATTTAAAATAATAGGTTATATTTGACTTTGCTTTGATTCGTCAGTCCCTATACAGTTAAATCCGCGTCGTAAAAGTGACTAGACCTTAAATACTTAGTGTATGCTTATTATACCTTAAAAACTTATAAGAGTGACTGGCTTTCTTAGATGCAACAAAGTAGATACTATACCCACAGTATGGAATTAGAACATTACTGATAACCATCTGAAAACACCTTTGTGTTTTGCACACCTGCAAAACCTGGTGTGTGGTGCACACCTGCACCTGAAAATTAGGCCATAAGTTAACCAAATTTTGAAGAACCACCCATATATTATGTTAATCCTACTTCAAAATACGCTATCTCAAAGCCAAAATAAAATGACAACCTATACCCTTCATGAAGTTTCTAAAAGGATGAAATTGCGTGCATTAGTTTTTGAGATAAGAATATCGCTAAAATCGTGTAATTTCTACACAGTACAGCTTAGAAGCGCCAACTATAGGGTAATGACCTAATCAGCAATAACTTATGTTACGTCTAACTAAATCCTAAGTTAGATAAAATTCGTGCTTTACCTCTTTAGATAATCTTATAGCGGAAATCATAAAAAATCTAACATAGCAATCACCTGTTGAACAATTTACACCTAAACGAAAAAAAAAAAAAATGTTTAGGAGTAACTGAATGTGAAATTTGATGAAATTCCGTGTGTTAATTCTGGATATTAAACGATAGCGAAATTGCAAAAGAGGTAAAAAAAAAAAAAAAAAAAAAAAGAAAACAGCTTAAGGTCAATTAAGAATTTTTTAATGGCACAAAATTAGATGAAAACTTAATCAGGTAAAAAATATTATACACAATTTTTAACCATAAACTTTTTTTATTATTATTGTTTGAGAATTGCAGTATTTTTTTTTTTTTAAATCCAGATAATTTCTCTTTTTTACAAATTGTGTAATTTTTGCTAGAATTTTTCAATCAGAACTGTTAACTTAAATTAAACAAAATAAAAACCGTCGATTATCTATTATTGTGACAAAGTTATTATTTACGGCAGCTATATTGCTACAGTTTTTCTTACAGTTCTTATGCTTGGTACTCTAAAATGGAAAACAGTAAAATTTATTTCACTTTGATCTGAATTATAGAATTTTTCCTCATGAAATCTAAACCCGATATCATTTTTACCATCTCAAAATTTATATATTCACCTCTCATATCCGTTTTCACCTTTTTTTTTTTTTTTTTTTTTTTTTTTTTTTTTTTTTTAAGTATTCTAATTTGATCATTTTAAAATCATTTAAATTCAAAACTTGATTTTAGCTGGAAACTTATACTAAACTGTTAATATTATTTTAAGTGTAAACGAAAATTTCTGAAATAATCTTTTTGCAATAAATACGATAGACAATATTAATGCGACGTCACATAAGCTAAAATGGGACTTTTTATAGTATTGAACTCGAGTTATTGCAAACACTTCTTTATTTTCTTGTCTAACTCGGCGAAATGAATTCATCCAGTTGTGAATCACCAAGTTCTGTAACATAAATCGCTATTTTTGGGGCAAAGACTTCCGACCATGTCATGCACACTCTATGTCACGCAGTGCCTGATTTAAGGCAGGGCCTTCGGGGCACAGGCCCAGGGCCCCCAATTTTCAGGGGGCCCCAAATGCTGCTGGAGGGTTTTCAATTATTGCCCAAAATCAATACAACTGCTTAGAAAATCTAGTGGAATTTTACATTTTATTCTACATTCTACTGTGTTTACATTTTATTTTTACAACACTGCATATTTTGGCTGAAACATCCGCATTTAATTACTTTATTAAATAGAATATTTTCTTTTATATTTATCACTTTAAAAATATATTGTATTTTTAATTCTTATTTAATCATGTTTCTGTTCTTGTCAGATTTTTTGGGGTTGGTGAGTGCAGCTCATAGGCGGCAGAGTCGCATAGTATTTTAAATAATCATAGTTTGGTATTGTGGAAAATTTATGGTTTATTGTTGCATACTTTATCATTCTAGATCATAGGTTCCCAACCTTTTATGGACCACCGCCCCCCTTTCAAGAAAAAAATATTCCAACGCCCACCCCCCCCCTCTTTCATAATAGTTAATTACACCAATTAAAATATTGTTGTATGTTATGTGTACCTCTTTTTTGTCTATATATTAAGAAACACAAGGTAAAATTATAATTAAAACTACTATCAAATGTTATAAAAAGCTGTTTAGTAAAAATTTAAAAAATAAACTCAAAATAAAATTAAATAAACTTGCTAAAAAAGTGCATTTAATGCGTTAAAGATGTTATGTATCTAAAAGATGTTATTATATATAAAAACACAGTTTTAAAAGCTTAAAACTTCAAATATTATACGCCAAGCACTTTTGATCAGAACTTCATCTTCTTCAGGACAGATTTGTTTATGCAATGAAATTCCTCTTATGTAACTCGAATGTAAACAAAAGTGTCCCTAGGATGAAACAGTTTTGATTGAAAGCACTCGGCGTATAATATTTGAAATATGTAACATCTTTTAGATTTGTGACATCTTTAACGTATTAAATGTTTCACAAATAATAATGTGCATAAACAGAAAATCAATAAGAAAATAATAAAAATAATGACATAAATATAAAATCAATAATAATAAAAAATATTAAAGAGATCGTTGCCGCTGATCGAATTTCAATAATTTGTTAATGCCGGGTTCCAATTTTGTTAACAGCAGTCATAAATCACCACTTTTAAGGACGTACAGTCTATTTCTTTTCTTAACCAATAAATTAGAAATCGCACTGAACCCACACTTCACTAAATAAGTTTACCGAAAAGCAATTAAAAATTTATGTTCTTTTGCCCGGAACTAAGGGTAGATCACTGGTATAGATTTCTGAAGCCAGAACTCTTGGTATTCGCTTCAAAATTTTACTTTTAGTTTCTCATTAGTTATGAGTTCTATAAGTCCCTCTTCTAAATTTGATAATTGTGCTGCATCTGCATTTGTGAAAAGATCTAAAACCCAACTCGGTATGTTCATGTTTAAAATGTCCTGAAATCGCTCAATAAAATCATTATGAAGAGCGTCCAAGTGTTGTCAGTAAGTTGGTAAATCTTCCGGCTTTGCAGAGACTGCTGCTAATGTAGGAAAACGGCTGTATTCACTTCTATCTAGATTTTTCTTGAATGTAACAAGTTATGTCATAAAAGCAGCTATGACATTTTTTGTTTTAATTAAATATAATTCATAACCCTGTAATTGTAAAAGGATTTCATTGAATATTCTAAACAGGACTCTCGTAATTTTTCACCTCTGTTTTCAAGGAAGTCCAGTGCTGAGTCAAATAGATTGAAAAAACGATTCAGACAAAATACTTTCGAGAGCCAACAAACTTACGTATGCAAGAGCACGCGATTGTAATCTTCATCGTTTTCATTTCAAAGTTGACCAAATAATCTGCCATGCAAAGAATTGTTTTTAATCTTATTGATTAATAACCTAATAAAGCGACAAATACAAACGTTCTTTCAAGTTTTTGACAGTCAAATACTGACGATGACTAACACAACCGTGAGTACAAATTGCTTCTTTCAAATGTGCTATGAAAAACGCATGATGCCCTGTCACTGCTGGAGCACCATCAGTAGCTGCTGACGAAGTATTCTGAATAGGAATTTCTTTCTCTTAAAGAAACATGTTCGAGCTATTAAATGTCGATTCTCCCTTTGTATCAATTTCCACATTTCTAGCAAATAATAACTATTAACATTTTTTTTTCTTTTTTTTACGAATCGGACATGTGATAAGAGTAGTGCTTCGTTATTTGATAGTGTAAGATTTATCGAGTTTAGAGGAGAATTTTCAAGTCTAAGTAATATTGCTTAGTTGTATTTCAACGTCTTTGGTCATTTCATCTATTCTCCTTTGTGCCAATATAATTACTCAGAGGATTTTTTCTAGTGATATCTGACGGTGTTTTATGATGAACATCAGTTACTATTACCTTTTTTGACTGCCGGAAAGATTAATACCACGCCAATTGTGTGTAGTTTTTCATCTTTTCCGATTAACAATGTTATATTACATGAAGCGCCATCAGCTACCATCTTCTGGTTTCGAAAATAACTCAAAAATTTTGATGCAGCTCGCTGTTTTAAATATTTCTTTTCCCGAGTTTAAAAATAAGACAAATCTTTCTCCTTTTTGTCAGCATGCATTTTATAAAAATGTTCTTATAATCCAGAAGGCTTCATAGCTTCATTTCAAAAACTGTTTGACAAATTAAACACATAGGTAATGACTGGTTTGTAGGAAAATGCGTAAATCTATATTTCAAATAGTCCATACTATACTGCCGACATTTCTTCTTGGATTCAAACATTTTAAAATACAAAATAACCACATTTTAAATTTAAATAGCTTCACATTGCAACAAATTTATAGATATGCATAAAGGCTGTAAATGTCTTTTATAACAACTTTCATTCAGAATAAACGAATTTCTTGAGCAGGTTCAAACTATAGTTTTGTTTGGAAATCCCTATTCAAGCATAAGTCGTCATATTTCCAACTTTTTTTCGAAATACCTGTTTTAAAAAGTAACTAATATACCGGGTGTCCCAAAAATGACTGATGGATTTTAAAATTCAATAACTTGCAAACGGTGACAGCTATTTAAAAAAATTTTGCAGGAGGGTTATGTATAATGTCAGGAGTTTTTTTACCGTAATTTTTTATTTTAGTTCGAATTTCAAACAATAGGTGGCACTGACGGCGATTGAAGGCCAGGTCGACGCTTCACCCAGTACTGATCAACTAGCCTTCAATCGCCGCCTATTGTTTGAAATTCGAACTAATATAAAAAAAATTCGGTAAAAAAAAACTCCGGACATTATACATAACCCTCCTGCAAAAAGTTTTTAAATAGCTGTCACCGTTTGCAAATTATTGAATTTTAATATCCAACTGTAATTTTTGGACCCGGTAACTATCGTTATCAAATTTTTAGTGAGCTTAATATAGAAAATTCTGAGCTAGAGATCATATTATTTTGATCAATGCATTTGCTACTAAATCAGAAGGCTAAATTACATTTTTATTTCATCAAACACAACAAAATCAAATTATTCGTCGCTGCGAGAATAATAATAATAATAAAATAAGCTTTCGCGACCCAAATAGCATATCACTTGAACACAAATAAGCTGCAAAGAAAGCGTCGCACGCAATTAGTTTAAATGGAAAGTTCTCATTTGCTGTAAGCTGCGACAGGTGAAAGCAGATCCCAGCTCTAGGCTCATTTTCGTCGATTTTCATTTAAAACTATATTTAAGGTTTTTATCATCGCCCATGCAACGCAGGGGAGACGGGTCAACTAATTTCATTACATTAATTTCTTAAATAGGAAGGAACATCATGACCGCCCCCCTTGACTGTCATAACGCCCCCCATTTTCCTCTGAACCCGTCAGCGCCCCCCTGGAGAGCTCCAGCGCCCACTGGGGGGCGATACCGCCCCCGTTGGGAACCTATGTTCTAGATATATAAAATTGCATAAGAAAAGATAATTATCACTACACAATTTATTATACTGCGTCTACTGATTTAAATCTCATGATTGTGAAATAGTTATTTAAAAGTTAAATAAATGATTATCATATTTAATTTTTTAATTGGTATTTAAAAATGATTCAATCATGAAGTCAGTCATGACTATCTTAATAAGTAATTTACTTTTTTTTTTTTTTTTTGGGGGGGGGGAGTGAGGAGCTCAGTCTTTTTCTAAGCAACTTTCCAAGAGGGCCCCCTGTATGCATCTGTGCCCAGGGCCCCCAAATTTTTAAATCGGTCCCTGATGTCACGGCTCTTCTTTAATAGCTGATTGATTTTTGTGTTGAAAACAAACGAACAAATGACTTTCACTTGAATCCCTCCTAAAATAAATGTTATTTTCATTTAAGTTTGCAAAACACCTAAAATGCCCAAAAGACAATATGGCCAAGAAAGTGATAAATTTTCATAAGTATTCAATTTAAATCTTTTTCAATTAAAAAAAAAAAAAAAAAAAAAAAAAAAAAAATGACGATTTGTAGATTATTTACTTGTTTAAAGTTCTTTAATTTGAGAATGTGTTGATTTTGGTTAATGGTTATTAAATGGATGTTTTAAGGGGGTTTGTAGTTTTAGATCCACATTTTAAACGTAAACTATGTGCCTATAGGATCAATTTTAGAAAAAGTATTTTTTCTGTCATTTACGATACATTTTTGTTTGAAAAAAAAAATCAATGAAAAAGTATTTGTATTATAATTTTAGCTTCGGAACTGTAAATATTAGGGGTGTGCGTCAAGTGCCGGCTGGTATATTAATAATACCGCTCGGTTCAGATTGGCTCAAAAAATTTAGACTATTCTGATTTTTAATGTCTTGCAAGTGGCTAACGGCTGCATAATTAAACGCGTATTTTATTTGCAGAAAGTATAATTATAACACAAATTAATGGAGACTGTGAATAATTTAAAACATATGTTAATATGTACATAAATAATTTACCCACAATCATCAATTTTTTCTTAAATTTCTACAAATACAATAAATCATAGCGCTGTTAATAATTCTAATATTATTTCTGTTGGGATTTCAAAAATTTGTAAAGTAGCATACATGTGTTTTCCATGTATGATCGCTTAACGGATATTAACCCATTAGTGCCTAGCGTCCCTTTTTAGGGACGCTTCAAACGGTGCATTCAGCACTGTTTTTCACACCGGTAAAAAAGAAAAGCCATAATTATTTTAGTTAAATGATGCATTTTCGTGATTAATAAACTAAACTTAAATCTTCTACAAATACTGGTGCCAACCAAATAAAATTTACGCAAAAGATGCTGGACACGAATGGGTTAAAACATAAGAAAACAAAAACAATTACTTTTTACCGGGTGTCCAGTAAATGACTGACTCATTTTGAATGTAAATAACAAAAAAGCTGTTTGAGATAAAAAAAAAAAGAAAAAAAAGCGCGGCTTGCTGTATTGTTATTAGAAGAATATAAATAAATTTTTAAATATGTACTTTATTAATGTAATATAATAATATTTAAAATAACATCTCAGTCTCAAGATTGAGGAGGTGAAGTATAATACAGATGGTTCAATCACAAATATTATTTTAAATCACTTTCCAACCAACGTACCCAATTTCTGAAGCTGATTCGAGAGTCGATTCAACATATAGATTCAGATTCGACAACATATAGATTCAGATTCAGCCGAAAATCTCATATTTATGAAAATTAGAGTCATGTCTCTATTCAAACAGCCTGTTACCGCCAGCGCGATATTTTTTTTCCCGAAATTTGAACTATATTAACAAAGCACATGTTTAAAAATTTATTGATTTTCTAATAACAATACCGCAAACCGCGCATTATTATCTCAAACCGTTTATTTGTTATTTTAGTTCAAAATGGGTCAGTTATTTACTGGACACCCGGTACATCAACCTCGTTATGTAGAAATCTCAAAAATGCATGAAATTCGTTAACCACTTATCTGTTTCTTCTCTTTTTCTTTTTTTTCTTTTTTTTTTTTTTTTAACAGTAAACTAAATATAAAGAAGCAATTCGCTTTTTCTGAACTAAAATATTGACCTCTTATAATTCAGAAATGTCTTCCATTAACCGCTTAACTGATCAATATTTTTGAATAAACTCTCAAATAGTGTCTTTTTTATGTCTTTTACAGAATTTTTAACCTTTTATCACCGGTTTTTGAAAACAGAAATATTTGGCTTATAGAATCAGAAAAACGGTCGGATTAAATAGCATATTCACAGTATCCGCAAAGAAACTCTTCGGGGGGGTTGAATTCTGATAGGGATTGGCCGACGCGTTTACACGTAACTTGGCGATAATTATACTTGGCGTAGCGATAGACACTTCCGTCGAGTTTGATTTCCTTCGGAGCCGAGTACAAAGTAAAAATTTGTGTTTAAAATTTTTTAAAGAGTACAGCTTTCAGTAAGACACGTTCCATCCAATCCAATGCTGCAAGAGAAAAGTTACTTTGTACTCGGTTCGGAAGGAAATCAAACTTCTCGACGGAGCGTCTATCTCTACGACAAGTATAATTATCGCCAAGTTACGTGAAAACGCGTCGGCCAATCCCTATCAGAATTCAACCCTCTCGAAGAGTTTCTTTGCGGATACTGTGAATATGCGATTAAATAATATAAAATTTACATTGTACTGCTGAGAACAATCAATTCTGATTAGAGTATAGATGCCCGTACGCGACACGGGAAAATCAGGATTGACGAAAGCACGTTATCAGTACGACGTACGGCCAAAGCAGGGAATCGGTTAAGAAACTAAACATTAAAGTTTACAATTATTGATGTCGAAAAGCTTTATGAACGAAACAAGCAAACACTTTTTGCCCGTACATTGTACGTAAGTGAGTTAAAACTGCTATCACTGTAACAAATATTTTTAAAAAGTTTACTTATATAAATTGCAAGTATTATTTAAAATTACTTTTCATAATCTAATTAAATATTTAAAAGTAGAAACTTTCCATTTTTACATTGAAAATTTTAATATATTTTGTCATATTCTTTGGAGCTTAGATCGATTAGTATTATAGACTGACAACATACCAGATAGCTATTAAGAACGAATTAAAAATTTTTTTTTCAGCTCAAGAGTCGACAGCACAAAAATCTAAGGTATCGAGCAAATTTTTTTTATTTTATTTTTTATTTATTTATTTATTTTTTTTTTTTTTATGGAATAGGGGATTCTAATGATCCATGTCTGCCGGAAGTGAAGTGGTGCATAAGTCGAAAATTAATACCACTAATAGTTTACTTGTTGGTTTAATATTGTGTTTGCCATACAATCAAAATGATGTACGGCAAAAACAATAATAAACCTACAGGTAAACCACTAGGGGAATTAATTTTTACCATATGCACCACTTCGTTTCCGTCAGACATGCATCATTAGATTCTCCTATACTACTCTTTTGTAAAATAAAGGTTTTTTTTTCTTGATACCTTAGATCTTTTTGTTGTCGGCTCTTGTAATATATAAGAAAAATAATTTAATTGATCGAGTATGCTGCTTCAAAACCGTTCAAAGCCTGTATATAATAGATATCTGAATCTGGGGGGGGGGGGGAGGGGGCAATCAGAATGGTTCAGGATCTAAACAGATTAGGTATTGGGCCTCCAGTACGGAAAAAAGAGGTTTTTTTTTTTAATAGTAATAAAAATAAATAAATACTTAGCGTAAGCGTTTGCATAAATGTTAATACAATTTGCATTCATTGAGAAATTAACATTATTTCAAATATTTTCATCATTAGGAACAACATGACTTTTCATTTTTTAAATAAAGCAATAAACTAAAATAGTAAAATATTTGGACGTAGTCTTAAGTATTTGTAAAAAAGAAAAGTATTGTAAAAATGAAAATCCGTATAATTTTTAGATTGCAAGAAAATGTTTTTATTTCCAGCAAAATTTCAGTTTTTGGACACAACTTGTTTAAAAAAGGGACAACTCTTATTTCCCTAAATTGTGAAACATTTGTCGTATTTTTCAGTGTAGCGGAAGATAGTGCCAATAAAAATAAGCAGATAAAGATGTTATCTTGGTTGACTTTCGTACTGCCTTTTTAAACTTAAACCCGCTGATAGTGAATACTCAAGTCAGAATAAAATAGCATAGTACAAATATTTTTAACTCATAAATTTGTAATATGGCGCACGATTTGAAAGAAACAAGTGCAAAATGCTTTGTATGGTCTATTAAAAAATGTGATTCTACTTTGTCCAGTAAAAATTTTACAATCCAAGATTGTAAGTGTAAGCTTGAATTAGAAAAAGAATCTATTTTGTATTTGAAATGTTTAAAGCTTCATTTTATTTGTAATGGAACATTACATGCGCCAATAACAATCACTCTGCGTGTTTTCTCGAATTCTGACGTCATCTCTCTGGAATCCCACACGCTGAGTTATGATGATGAAGAGATTTGGAAGCATAAAGGATTTTCCTTGCTAGATTCTGTATTAACTTTCGAGGTTATGATCCATCCCGATCCTCCAACAGGTGAGTTTTTAACAAAGTATTTAACTTCTTCAGAACCCAGGGTTTATTTATATATTTTTTCTAACTTCAGTTGCGTTTTTATATTAATAAATTGACAACTAAAAAGATTAAAAAGCGAAAGAAAAAATATTTTTTTTTTTCACCTAAAATTTAATGATACATGGTGACTTAATGAACAACTAATTTTGAAAATTTCTTAGAAATGTTTATTTTATCATATTCTTTTTGCATTGCAAATGCAATGAAAAAATGAAAAAATTATATATTTAATAATTTTTTATTGCTAATGGACTCTACCAAGGTTATTTTAACATACAGAAAAAATTATTTAACTTTTTCATTATTGTACATTTCTTAGATTTCTAGATACGCAAACCATTTTTATATAACACATACTTCGCTAAAAAAAAAAAAAAAAAAAAAAGCGCTATAACAAAAAAATTGCTATATTTTGTTTAGTTCTTCTATCTGTTAAGCTCCCTTCACATCATTTTTTTTAAATTTTAAACATTATTTATATCTGTGAAACAAAATCTAAAGATGTATAGCCTATAGGAGACATCAAGTCTGAAAGCGCTAACTGATGTTTATTACTTTTACAATAAGCTAATATTCTAAGCTGCAGTAAAAATAATTCTAAGCTGCTCCCCAGCTGAAATATGTGCTACATTTCGTATAATGTTTTTGCAAATTGCTGTTATTAGTGGTAAATTTCAAAATATTGATTTTTATCTGAATCGCTCCGTTCTTGCACTTACTTGATTTTTTACAGAAATAAAAATGGGTATTTAAAATTGAGAAAAAGTGTTCAATTTTAAGTACTCACAAAAGCTCCGATCCAAATACATTCAAAATTGAAAACACATGTACTCATGTTTGATTCCATGATTGTGTTCAAATATGAACCATTGTGTATTCACCTCTCCCCTCTCCTGAACTTACAAATTAAAGTAAAAAGATACTGGCATTAATTCCCGCTCAAAATTATAAACAACTAGCAGCCTTCACCCGCTACGCTGGTCATTTTCTCTAAAATAATCTTGAATCAAACGAAATATATTTAAATAAACAATCTTAATATCTAATCAAATACCCACAATTTTTGTCTGATTTATGTAATCTTACATTGTTCAGTTCATAGTTATTTTTATTTAAATTAAAAGTATCTTAGTACTTTCAAACTTATCCAGGCTCTTCATCAGAAAATATATTATAACTGATTAGTGTTTAGATATATAAATACATGATTTCAAACGCTTTTGTTTTCAACTATAATTATTGGCTCGTTCATTTGCAAAACGAAATCATGTATTTGTGTAACTAAACAACAATTAATTATAATATATTCTTTGAAAAACAGTCCAATATATTTTAAATTTAAATAAAATTAATTATTAAAATTTTTATTGTTTTTAATCGCCATTTGCTTAAAACTGTGAACGTGTTAAAGTTCAAATTATACATTATACTTTTATACATTTATACGTTTTTTTTTTTTTTTTTCCTTTTTGGTATTTTTAAGCTTTCGTGATAAGCAAAACTTTGTTAAAATATTCTTGGTGTCGTTTATAAGTTTGTAAATAAAATTAAAAGGGTTAATAAACATAATTTATGCCACCATGAAAGAAAGAAACCATTACAAAATGCAAAATTGTTGCCTTATTTAGGTTTGGTAACAGGTGATGTTACAAAATCGAGAAAGCCTAGTTTCATTTTTGATTCAAAAATACTCAATTTGATATGAATATATCGATTTACTCATTTTTGAATAGTGCTTCATTAATATTTCAGTGTTACCAGGGCCGTAGCTAAGAGGGCGTTATGGGCGGCTCAGCCCCCCCCCCCCCAAATATTTTGAGTCCCCCTGGAAAAAGGTTCAAGGTCACTAAATGTTCTGAAAATTCAAATGAAATTCTGTTCAAAACTCTAATTTAGTTTTGAGACCCTTTCACAGTTTTTCAGAGTTGTTAAATCGTATCTAAAATAAGTGTTTCATTACTCCCTCATCCTATTTATACATATGAAGCTAACACGATGTTTAATTTTGCACCAGTTATACACTCAATATTTTCATCATCATATTCTTTTCTTAGCATAAAATGAAATTATTACAATAGTTTAATGAGAAATATTATACCTACAATGTGAATATGCACTAATTTATCTTTCTGCATTAGAGAGAGAGAGAGAAAAAAAATTATGAGCCCCCCTAACATTCTCTTGAGCCCCCCCCCCCCTATCGTTCACTTCTAGCTACGGTCCTGAGTGTTACTCGTCTGCCATACATATTAACAAGGTGTGTTTTGATATGTCACTGTTTTGCCCACACTATTTTTGGTGTGTTCGCAATTACGTAAATATGTAGCATATGTAATGTTACACAGAACAGCCATTTTATAAATATTGATAACTACAAACAGGACCGTACTTAGGCTTTGGATATGCGAATTATTTTAACATTTTAACATTTATTTTTCATTTTAACAACATTTTAACATTTTTAGAACTTAATTATAAATTTTAAGGCAAGTTTCCGTTAAGGGCACATAGATGATAACTCACCAGCTAATATTTGTTGTTGCAACTATATGATAGGTATAAACACAATGGAAAAAATAATGTACCAGATTACAATAATGAAATATTTTAAGCATTATAAAGAAGAAGATAAAATAAACAGTAAATGGAATAACATGTTCCAACATATTCACAATACCCAAGGGGTTAAAAGAAAGAAGACAATAAATGCATATGTTACAGGCCAAACCCGATTTTAGGCCAAACTAGATTGGCCTAGGCCAAACCGGTCTATCCTAACGCCCATCGGATAAACTAGTTTTTCCTAGGCCAAACCGGTCTATCCTAACGCTCATCGGATAAACTAATTTTTCCTAGGCCAAATTGGTTTATCCTAAAGCCCATCGGATAAACTAGTTTTTCCTAGGCCAAACTAGTCTATCCTAAGGCCCATAGGACAAACTAGATTTCCTAGGCCAAACTAGTTTGGCCTAACTCTTATAGGATAAACTAGTTTAGACTGCAGTTTATTGGTCTGAACTAGTTTATCCTAGACCGATCTAGTTTATCCTAGGCCAGTTCAATTTGGCGTGATTTTATTGAATTCAATGACCGCCTCAACGCCAACATTCTTGCTTGTCCTAGGCTGATCTAGTTTGTCCTAGGCTGATCTAGTTTATCCTAGGCCAATGTAGTTTTACGTCTTTTTAGCTCACGGGCATGAAAGCCAGAGAAATAATGGGCTCACAGGTTTTTTATATGTGTATATGCATGTTCGCAGGCATGTACGCACGTATGTACGTATGTGCGTATGTATATAAGTAACGTGATAACTGTTGATAGAGATATCCGATTTGCTTCAAATTTTGGATGTAGGTTCATTCTGATAAGTTACTTTTCTGATTAATTTTGGGAATTCATTGGATAAGAATAAAGGGGGGACGAACGGGAGACTAATCTCCCACCGTCAATTTAGGGAAATGGATTTATCATGCAAAATTATCAGTTTTCATTTAAAATTTTAGATATAGGATCATTGTGACAAGGCGCTTCCATGATTAATTGTGGATGTTCATTGTTTAAATCTAAAAGAAAGGGCAATGTAGGTAACACAACATAATTTAGATAAATGGTTTTTGACGCAGAATTGACGAATTTCCTACAAATTTTGGGTATAAGTTTTTTCTGATAAGGCGATTCTCTGAATAGTTTTGGAGGTTTAATGGTTAAGTATGAAGGAAAAAATGAAGGATTACTCTTTTACCTAGGACAAACTAGTTTATCCTATGGACATTTAGATAAACAAGTTTGGCGTAGGAAAACTACTTTATCCAATTGGCGTCAGGATAAAATAGTTTGGCCTTGGCTAATCTAATATGGCTCGAAATCGGGTTTGGCCGGTAAAAAAATGTCTTTCACAAGAATAAGTATAATTGTGTGTAAAGAGTCATTGCTTATAACATCAGTACAGAAATTTAGCATGTCCACCGTAGAGACATGATGCATTGGATATGGTGTTTGCTTTTTTTCTGCAGACTCGTGCCAACTGAGATCAGACTTGTATTTATTATTATTATTATTATTATTATTATTATTATTATTATTATTATTATTATTATTATTGCATATTCGAGCCAGATCGGAGCTGAATTTGGAATCGAACAGCGTTTTCCATTTTTGAAAATTAATTACATGTCGACATAAAAGCTATTCTTGTCACGGCATCAAGTTGTTCTTTTCCGTATAGTCGTAAGCGGAAATTCAATTCAAAAGGTAGCTTTAATAGTATTTTCTCAAAGGTATATCACTTTTATGAAAAAATGGTTAACGCCATTCGATTACATATTTTCTGAGCGAGATTGCCTGTTAATCTTATGCATTTCCGAAAATGAATTAGTTCTTAAATTTGTTAGGTTGTAGCTCTTTTGGATTTGAGAAAAGCCCTAAGGAATGACAGAAAAACATATTCACAAATCTACTTTTTACTGAACAGATTCAATAGTTATGATATTTATAACTCTCCTTTTTTTTCTTTTGTTCTAAACTACATTAATTATTTAATGAATCCCTATTTGAATATTGAAAGGTCTAAGAATATAAATAATCTATAATACATTATGTATTTACCATTCTGTGAACACATCGTAATTTAAAAATACATTGTAAATTTATACAATAATGCATGCAGTATTTTTTAAAGGAATTCTAATTGTATGTTAAGTATAATGTGATTTTTTGCAGAAATTGAGTAGGGCCAGATTGAGCCGGACTGAGTCTCTTTTCACTGATTTTTGAACAGGCAGGGCTCGGGCTGAACTTTTAATTTTTACACCGGGTCACGGCAAAATAGCTGTCCTTTGGGAAACACGGGCCCCGGGCCTCGAAATTCCGGCCCATGCAAACCTCTGACAGTATTCTAGAACCCTTCGAATAAAATACATCATATCAGAGTGATGACAAAACCATTTTGTACAAGATTAGCTATGGAGCAGTAGTCTGCATCAATATTTAAAAGAATATTGGCCAATTAAACTGATGGCTTTGCATTCACAGGCTGTATACACTAATTATGTATTATAGCCTTATTTTTTTAAAGAATATCACCTTCGAAAAATAAAGTAAGTTGGATTACTTTTTCCTATTTCCTCCAGTTATACCTAACTATTGAACCCCCAAAACAAATCACAGATACGCTTTATAAAATTAAACAATTATCCAAAATTTGAAGCAATTCAGATAATTCTGCTAAAAAACCATTTATCTGATTTAAGGAGGGTAATCCCTCATTCCTCCCTTTATATTTAATCATTAAATCCTCAAAACAATTCAGTGATTCGCCTTATAAAGAAAAAACTATATTCAAAATTTACGGCAAATCGGATAAATCTGCATAAAAACCAATTTATCTAATTTAAGGAAGGCAATAAAACGTCCACTACCCCATTATTCCTTACAAAAAGAAAAAAACTCAAATTAATTAAAGAAGCGCCTAATCAAATGAATTCATGTCCAACATTTTACGCAAATTGGATAATTCTGTATTATAATCAATTTATCTAATTTAAGGAAGGAAATAAATTGCAAGTTTTCCCTATATATTTAACCGAAGAACCACCAAAATTAATCAGTGAAGCGCTTCATCAGAATGAACAAATCCAAGATTTGCAGCAAATCGGTTAATTCTGCATGAAAAACTCATTTGCCAAAATTAGGCGGGATCCCCCCGTTCTTCCCGATGTTCTTATTCAATTAATCCCCAAAACTAATTAGGCAAACGCTTTACCAGAATGAATTTACTTCTAAAATTTGATGCAAATCAGTAAATTCTGCGTGAAAAAAGCATTTACATAAATTACGGGGCGTTACCCCTATTCCCCCCTTCCTTTATACTTAAACAATGAACACCCATAATTAATCATGGTGGCGCCTCAAGAGAATGCTCCTATATCTAAAATTTGAATAAAATATACTAATAATGCATGGAAACCCATTTATTTGAATTAAGGGAAGGCGCGAATCAGCCTGTCGTTCTCCTCCTCCCCTTATTCTTCTCCAATGACCTCCCAAAATTAATCAGAAAAGCTCCTCATAAGAATAAACCTATATTGAAAGTTTGATGCAAATCGAGTATTTCTATCAAGAATTATTGCGTTACATACTTACGTACATACATAGATACAGAATTTACGGGCACATTAGTTCTCAGGCTTTGGTAGCCTGATGAGATAAAAACACGTCAAATTTCTATCAAGAGTTATCGCGTTACGCACATACGTACGTACATGCGTACATATATGCTACATACATACATACAGAACCTGTGAGCCCATTATTTCTTTGGCATTGACGCCCGTGAGCTAAAAGTACATAAAACTACATTGGCCTAGGATAAACTAGATCAGCCTAGGACAAACAAAAATGTTGGCGATGAGGCGGTCATTGAATTTAATAAAATCACGCCAAATTGAATTGGCCTAGGACAAACTAGATCGGCCTAGGATAAACTAGTTCAGACCAATAAACAACAGTCTAAACTAGTTTATCCTATAAGAGTTAGGCCAAACTAGTTTGGCCCAGGAAAATCTAGTTTGTCCTATGGGCCTTAGGATAGACTAGTTTGGCCTAGGAAAAACTAGTTTATCCGATGGGCGTTAGGATAAACCGGTTGGGCCAAGGAAAAACTAGTTTATCCGATGGGCGTTAGGATAGACCGGTTTGGCCTAGGAAAAACTAGTTTATCCGATGGGAGCTAGGATAGACCGGTTTGGCCTAGGCCAATCTAGTTTGGCCTGTAACACATATAAGAAATGTAAGAAGAAAAAATGTACAGTACATTTCATATTTTTTTTTTTTTTTGTTATAAAAGCATCAATAAATTTATAAATAATTGTTTTCGCTCTTCAATAAATTTTTACGAATAAAAAATTACTTTTTATTTTAATTTAAATTCATTTAAAATTTATTATATATTATTGCCTGCTAAATATTGTAATGTATTTTTTATTATTTTTAGGAAATGATACAGAAACCCCTACTAGCAACCTTTCTAAAGACATTGATGAAGAATCATCAATTTCAAAAACAAACATTCATCTTGAAGCTCTTTCCAGAGATTTTTCTAAATTGTTGGATGAAAATTCTAGCTGTGACGTCGAAGTCACGTGTGAAGGCCAAAAATTCAATGCTCATCGAATAGTTCTTGGAGCACGATCGACAGTTTTTTCAGCCATGCTGAAGAGTAACATGGTCGAGGGTAAAACCGGACTGATTAAAGTGGAAGACTGCAAAGCTTCAATTTTTCGAAACTTCTTGAATTACTTGTATTCCGGGAAACTTCCAGAATTGAGATTGGATTCAGCGAAGCAATTTTACGAAGTCAGTGACAAGTATGCCGTGGAAGAATTGAAACAGGCTTGTTCGCAATTCTTGGTCAAGAACTTGACTGACAACAGTGCTTGTGAAATACTGGTTTTGGCTGACCAGCACAGCGATGAGAACTTTCGAAAAAAGATAATCTCCTTCATTGTTTCTGAAAACATTCCACAGCACGACAAAAACTGGCCTAATTTTTGCAAAACGCATTGCAATCTGGCTAACGAAGTAATGCTTCTTTATATTCAGAAACAGTGTCGAAAGTAAATTCTGTGACTAAATTTGTGCATCTTTTTTTGTTTTGATTCAATAATGAAATTTCGAGAGGTCAATAACAAATGTGATATGGAAGAATTGGGTTTCCTAGGAATTCTTGGCCGAGAATTCAATTGAAAGCAGTACTTGCAATATATTGGTTTTGGCTGATCAGCACAAGATGAAAGGTTTAAAAAAAAGCAATTTTTTACACATTGTATAAAGATAGAAAACCAACATTTAGGAATGCACAAATATTCCATGAATTTGCTACCTTTTTATGCATTATTTGTGCATTTCTGAAAGTTGTTTTTTCTATCTTTATACATTTTTGCACAAAGCTTTAGTTGCTATTTTAATATTTTCTATATTGTTTATTAAAATATCCTACAGCAAAAAAAAAAAAAAAAAAAAAAATTGGCTTAATTTTTTGCAAAACGCATTGCAGTCTGTCTAAAGAAGTAAAACTTCTTTTACATCCAGATATAGCACCCAAATGTAATTTCAGTAACTGATTTTATTTTCTTATATTATCGTGTATCTTTTTGTTATTGTTGTTGATGTTTAGATTTAGTAATGCAGTTTATAAAGTCTGTAATAAATATGGAATAGATGAATTAAAGTGGGCTTGTTCGGAATTTTTGACGATTTTGAACTTCCTTGATCGCAATGCTTGTGATATACTGGTTTTGGTGATCTGCACAGCGAAGAGAATTTTTTAAATAATATTATTTCCTATATTGTTTGTAAAAACATTCACAGTCAGAAAAAAAACTGGCTTAATTTTTGCAAAACGCATTGCAGTCTGGCTAACGTGGTAATGCTTCTTTACACCCAGAAATTGAATCCAAAGTAAATTCTGTGACTTGTGTTTTTACTTTTTCTATTTTGGCTAGATTTTTTTTATAGTATGATAGTTTTATTTCAGAACCGGTTCTAAGCGGTTTCGAAAATTAGAGCAATTAAAAAAAAAAAAAATCTGAAGCCAAAATTGAAAAAGTAAAAACTAGCCCTCTTGTAGATCGTTCTCAACTATCCTATGCAAAACAAATCATGTAAAAATTTTACAATTCGAGCGAGATATTTGAAAAGAACGTCCCCATAGATTTAACATTATCATCAGGGTTTTTTCAGAGATTAGTGTGGGGCCTTAAGAGTTTCAGAGCCAAAACTAGCAAACTGAATTTATATTTCTTTATGTTGTTAACTGTTGAATAATTTTGAAAAAGCTAATCATTGTTAATATATCTAACTATATGCAGTGGAACTGACACTTTCCCCCTCCCCCCTCTATTTATACTCTAAAGGAAAGCTGAAGCGGTCACCCCTGTCATTCCAGTAAATTCTGTGATTGAATTTTTTCTCCATAATAATATTAAAAAAAAAAAAAAAATTGGATAAAGTATTTAATCTTTCGTAGATGGACGGTACTTTAAAATAACTTACTATAAAATCCATTTAATACATTGATTAGAAGTAATGCAGCTTAGAAATAGCTATAGATACTTTACTTTATCTTCCTCCAAAAGCGTTATTGATTGCGCAAAACAAAAGTAACTTAAAACATATTTTTGTTTTCATTATTATTATTTGCATCTCTTCATCTTCCTTGACAGTGAATAATTGTGGGAGAAAACCTTCAGTTAGGAAGTTAGGAACTACATTGTTTTTTGTAAGAGCATTATATTTGTACATTTCATAATGCTATAAAATACCAAAAAATATGATAAATAAAAGGTTTGACTGGAATTATAAATATTACACAAAATGCCTACAAATTCATATTTAATTAATTAGTTATAATTAGCAAAATTCTTTTAAAATTCATTAAATGATTATGGATATCTTCTAATGTAGTCTCAAAAATTCGCGAAAAATGCTTTAGAATGTGAAATTTTCATGAATTCATAATCTGGGACATCAAAGGTTAAAGCACAATACTTTTATTTTCGGTGTGACTCTTCTATGATAATTTTAAACAGTAACTCCAATGAACTTCATAATTTTTCTGATTGCTTTCTTCTATTTTCTCACTGATGCTATAATTTTTTCACTGTTTGCTAATTCTAATAATATTATAAATTTAAAGTGGGAACATGTTTGCCTGACGTCAAAACGGATGATAAAATACTTTTCCCCATAGATGTATTATAACCCAGAAAGTAACATAAATAGCCATATCATTAAGCAAATTATTTTGTTTGAAAAGAGTAATCTACGTCTATCAATAGATGAATTACAGTGGAGCATCGTTTATACGACGCCGAAGGGACTACTGAGAAACGTCGTATAAACGATAACGACGTATAATCGACTTTCACTTTCAAAACTAGAATTAATTTTGTTTTCACTTAATTTTAATGTTTAACGTGATGATTTGCATGAATTTATAAATTAAACAAACCAAAAAAAAAAGAACAATAATAATAATAATAATAACCAAAAAACGAGGGGGGGGGGATTAGTAAGCAATTTAAATATGCGTTCCTTTATTTATGTTTCACCGAAAGGTTTCTCATTTGCAGTACATCATTTCCTTTCCATTTAAAGTCAAAAATCAAAAACCCCGCGTGGCAAACTAAAAGTCGCCAACACTGATAACAGTTAGAAGGATAGTCTATTTGCAACTTAAAACAGGTCGGGAAAGCTGACCATCCCCAAAAAAAGAATGACCCCTCCCAGTGTAATCTATTACACATAAGCTGATTTTTCAGACTAATCAAACACCAGCCCACATTTTTATAATGTGGAGTGCATTTAAACACGCTTTTTGGTGTCATTCATAGCTGCCAACTTCCGCTCGTTCATAAAATACACAAAAATAAAAAAATAAAAATAAAACTATACAAAATCGAAAAATCGACGTATAAACGATTTTGGGCGTCGTATAAAAGATAAATTTTTACATTAAAATGAATAGGAATGAATCGGGATCCTATTAAAACGTCGTATAAATGTAAACGTCGTGTAAGTGATCGTCGTATAAACGATGCTTTACTGCAGGGGTGCACAACCTTTGGCCCGCGGGCCACAATTATACCACTATTTTTATGCAGAATAATTTTCCTTATAGTAATGACAGAAACTTTACTATTAAAGAAAATAAACTACACTTTTCAAATATTCTGGTGTCAACCGATTTTATGGTAAAAAGGTTGTGCATCCCTGCTTTACTGTAAATAAATTTTACATTGAATTTTCTTTAATGGTAGTTAAAAGTATCATTAAGATATAAAGGGTTATTCATTTATTATTTATTTTTTAAATATTTATTTTTAAACTTTGTAGAAGACTGTCTTAACTCTTTCGGGTTTGAATTTTTTTTCAATTTTTAGAAAAAAATACTTTTACGTTAATTAAATTAACACTAGCTATAAAAATCGATAATTTGGTATTTAACGAATATGTTATAGCCTAAAATATAACGAATGTTGGTGTTTTGCGTGTTATTCAATTAATATTCATATGGCAATAGGTTAAGGAAAAAATTCTGGAGATGTTTAGAAAACATTGCATTACAATAAGATTTAACTTATATTACAACTTTCTGATACTTTTTGTGCTTTATAACACATGTCTCCTTCAGGAAAATAAGTTATATTTTAAATTTAAAGAGTGAAACATCTGCTTAAAAGAAAAGAATCGCAAACGGCACAAAGAGAATTAAGCAAATAATCATTCTTATTATTATTAAGAAATGCCTAAACATAAATGAAGTTATATAGCAAATGCATAGACACATACTAACATTACTACATGTAAATATTAGGAAAATTATTTCTTAAGGCCCCTGTCCTCGCTCGAGAAAACGTTCGCGAGCTAATGCTATTCCTATGGGGAAGCATTTTTCTAATAACTCTTTCGCATTTTGACATTTTTGAATAATTTTTTTTTGCATTGGATAGCTGAGGCGCATGCCGATTGCGCACCTTTTTTACTTTTTCGATTTTGGTTGCAGATATATTTTTTAAAAAGCACTTTAAGTTTCGAAACCGGTTTTAAAAGTGAAACTATCTTTGTAAAAAACATCCGCAACAAAAATCGAAAAAGTAAAAAAGGTGCGCTATCGGCATGCGCCTCAGCTATCCAATGCAAAAAAAAAAAAAAAAAAAAAAAAAAAAGCGTTTCTTTGGCCAGGGACAGGGGCCTTAAAACAAAATAATACCCTTATTGTGCTATTAATAGTACACAATACCCGAAAGGGTTAAAGGTTATTTTTATTGTTTTTGCTACATTTTTTGTGAAAATCTACTAGATTTTCTTTGCAGAAACTAGAATAAAAAAAACGCATTAGTGAAAGCTCTGCAGCATATGCGAAATAGATGGAAAATTAAGCAGGCACTGACTGATAATATTGCTGTTTTAAAAAATTATGATTTCTTTAAAATTGTCTAAAATTTTTTTTATCTTTACAAATATCATGATCAACTATCCTCTAAAAATAAAAGATACTAGTGAGTTGATCAAACATATTCTTATCTTAAATGAAATTATGTTTCCTCTTCAATAACAAAGTAATTTTATCAGCAAAGAATGTTATCAATAGAGATATGCAGTTTCGATTTCTTGTTGATGTATAAATCCCGTGATTTATTATTGTTTAATAAAATTAAAATATTAAAAAAAATGCTTATGACTTTTAATTTTTTAATCACGTAAGCTATTCTTTTTTTCTTTCTTTTTGATACAATAAACTGAAAGTATAGCATAAACAAAACCTTTTTTAAAACTAAAATATTCATAATATGGTACTACTTTGTTATCCCGTCGACCAATGTCTTAAAATTATACAAATCGCCAAACTATTAGCCAAATTATACATATTGACAATTTTTTTTTATTTTAAATAACGAAAAAACAAATAATTAGTAGAATATTAATAAAATACTTATAAAAAGTCGCAATAAAAATCACTTAATGACATTTTAAACACGTGTATCATATTTAATGTCATTGAATGTTATATTCACAATCATCAATTAATTGCATTTAATCTTATAGATTGGCGATAATTTTTTGTTCGACGGGATAACCTAGTAGTACCCGTAATATTTCAAAAATATGCATTAAAATATTTAATTGCTATAAAGGACGTCAAATACTAATAAAAACATTAAAAGATCTTAATAATTTTTACATGTTTCGATTGAATTTACTCAATCATCATCAGAAAAAAAATACAAATAAACACAAAGATGGAAAATGACAATAAACTGTTGTAAAATATGATATAATTTTTTATAATAGTTTATTGTCATTTTCCATCTTTGTGTTTATTTGTATTTTGTTTTTCTGATGATGATTGAGTAAATTCAATCGAAACATGTAAAAATTATTAAGAACTTTTAATGTTTTTATTAGTATTTGACGTCCTTTATAGCAATTAAATATTTTAATGCATATTTTTGAAATGTTTTTAATGGGCGTATAGAAAACTTCTGTTTAGAATTAATGTACCCGTAATATAGGGGAAGATGGGGATACTTGAGCCATTTTTTGAATTTTAATTTTTTTAATTTTTTTATAATTTCTTAGAATAAAATAAAATATTGAAAATGAAAATTTGATATTTTTTCTTCAACTGAAAACCACTTTCAATTAATTTTGAACTATTTTTCTATGTATAATAAGTGTTTATTTTTTGTTTTACATCGTGGCTCAAATATCCCCATGGGGGGGGGGGGGATACTTGAACCATGGTGAAGGGATACTTGAGCCACGACGGAAAAATACCTACAAAAGTAATTTTTTTCGCTTTATTTTTGCACAAACATTTTACAGAATGATAAATTATGAAACATAAAGTCCTTCAAAACCAATAGAGAAAACAAAGCTAGTAATAAGATCATTTTTTGTCGTTAGAACTGGCTGTCGAAGGATAATTTTAACTTGACTTATAACGACGGTAGAAGCCTCCTCAGTTCAGAACCATTTAAATTTGGAATCTGCAATTCATCGGGCAAAATTCATTTTCAAAATATTAAGCACTTATCCAACAAATATTTTTACAGTTTTTTTTCTGGCATATTTTATTAGTAACCAACCATCAATAGAAGGTTTTCTTTTCACATCATCACCATCACTGAGAGAATTTTCCTTTGATGATAGTGTAGAACTCATGCTTTTAATTTAGTAGCTGTCGGAATTTAAGCCAGAGGTATCATTCTACTATTTCAAACACTTTTTTGATTTCACAGGAAAAGATTTGTCTTCCTCTTTGGCTCCATGCAGGTAAGTTTGAACTGGGATTTTTGTTGCTTTTCTTGTTTTTTGTGCGCTTTTTTTACCAATTTTTCTTCAATTTTCTTAGTTAAATAAAAAAAAAAGTTACAGCAACAGAGGTTAAGATTTCAATATAAAATATTAATCTTAATATGTTATATTAAAAAATAAATATTTTAATATGTTGGACTTAACTAATTAAAGTATTAGAGATTATAGCCTGTAAAACAGTTTTAAAAAGTTATTTTAATTTAATAAAAATTAAATTGAAAACTATGTTTACATTTATCTAGACAGGCTGTGAGGGAGTGACCTTTCCATAAAGGCACTCTAGTATTTCTGAGATCGTGACGTCAATAATGTAACATGTGTAAGCGTAAAAGCGACATCTATCCTCTCTTTTACTTTAACTTTCTAGAGTGTGTGTGCTCTTTCGGATTTTACAGTTAGCTCGCGGTTATTAGTAATATGTTAATGTGAAGTATCTCAGTTTGCAGCATATAAAAGCTTGGGTTTGAGTGAATGAGGAGTGTCTCTGGCATTAGCCAGTGTGTGTCTAGCCAGTGTGTGAGGATCTCTGGTATTAGATAGCGGAGTGAAGTATTGTTCAGCGAAGTACTAGCCGATTGAAAAGTAGCAACGAAGCCTCCAGTGAGTGGAAAGAAGTTCCGACAGTTGACTTGAGAATTGGCCGGGGTAAGAAACCTCTTAGTTTCATTTGGATTGTTTGTGAATAAAGGATTACCCACAGCCACGGGCTGTTTAATTAAGCTTTATCTAGCAGATCAGCCAAGAGATAGCGGAAGGTATTAGTAGGTGCCCCGACTGAGCTAGGCCGAAGCTTGTGAGTATGTGTTTGGTTTTTTCATAGTCTTCTCAGTTGTGTAAAATTAAGACTTGCTCCACTTCCCTTTAGCCTTTATCGTTTCAATAAACGTTGTTGTTTTATCTTAATCACTGAGTATGTCTACATTTAACCTGCACCACGACCAACCTAACGTTACAAATGACACCCAGCATGCATGTAACGTTACAAATGGCGCCCAACGAAACATCGGACACTGTGAGATTGTGCCACGTGTGTATTTCACCGGTGAAGGTGATATTAGTGAATTTTTAGTTAAATTAGATGATTATATTTTGTTCAAAAATATACCTGAGAAAAGTAGGTACGTAGTGCTTAAATGCTCGTTGAAGGGCGAAGCACTTTTGTGGTTGGAAAATATAGGAAAGTTTTTGATTAATGATGAAGCGAAAAGATTTGAACAAACTGTGATTGAGTTAAAGAAGGCATTTCCTCCAGTTAAAGATAAAAGTATTTTGAGAAAAGAGTTCTATTGTAATAAGCAGAATATTTATGAGTCGGCGTCAAAATTCTATCTACGTAAGCTTGAACTAAAAAATAAATTAGATTTAGATATCACATTTGAGGAATTGTTGGACATTGTTTTTCCTCTTTTTAATCCAAGTATACAGGACTTTATTGAAGTTAGAGCACCGAAGAATTTTGCAGAAATGCACCAGTTACTATCGAAGTATGAGACTCGGCATAGCTCGGATCAACGGGATTTGCGTAACCCTCGTCAGAGACCGGTCACAGATAGTAATTTGAGAAATGAGGGGGAACGTAATTTTGTGAGAGGGGGGCAGCGATTTCCGGATAGTAATTTGCGTAATAGAAATGATGGATTTGGTCGTAATATGTCGAATACGAATAATGGCAATAGGAATGGTGGTGGTGCTAATAATTTTAGAAGTGGTGAGAGAAATATGTATGGAAATAGACAGAATAGTGGTTATGATCGGAGAGGGGGAGTACGGGACAAGAATGTTTCTTCGCAAGTAAGGAGATTAACTTCGGATGAGAATTTTGAAGGTAGATCAGTGCAAAGGAGAGGTGTGAGGAGGTCGGGTCAGTTAAACTGGTAGGTGACTGTATTTCGGAAGGTATGCAGTCACAGATTAAATCGGAAAAGCCTTCGGTGAGTTTGAATAAAATTACTATTAATCCGGTTGAGTTACCTGAAGTGTTAATTGTGTTAGATGGTATTGTCGTTAAAAGTGTCTTCGATACATGTCGTAGATAAGTCGTTCATTTCTTTTGATTGTTATCGGAAATATTTTTCGTATAAGAAGTTGAAGAGGTTAAGTCTGGTGGTTCAGTCGGCACAGGGAGTAGCTTGCGATAATAAAGGTTCAGTAGAATTGGAAGTTGAAATTCGTTCGGTTAAGACATGTTGGGAGTTTTGTGTGTTAGATGGATTAACAGTGCATTGTATAGTTGGTGTGGATTATATGAAGGATAGAGGAATTAGTTTGGATTTCTTTAAAAAGTCGTTAATAGTGAATAATGATGAGAATGTGAGTAAGAAAGAGCATGTTTCAGTGTCAGTTAATTTGGAGGAGTCGGGTTTAAGTGAGGTTAAGAAAGTGGAGTTTAATAAGTCTTTAGTCGATTTTTGTAAAGTCTTTTCAGATGAACCGAGTTTAACTAATGAAATTCATATTGGTTTTGACGCACTAGTTGCTAGTAAACCATTTCGTTATGATTTTATATCTAATATTTTTATGTCTTTGTGTGATAAGTTGGAGACTGGGGACGGTAAGGAACTTCCTCAGTCTAATATGGCTGAACGTGTAAATCGTACATTAATTCAAATGATTTCTTCGTATGTTGGTTCTCATCACGCAAATTGGGACCAGTTTCTTCAGCATTTTGCGTATGCACTTCGTACAGCAGTTCACGAGTCGACGGGGAAAACGCCAGCTGAATTGTTTTTGGGTAGAAAAGTCATTACTCCATTCCAAAGGCTAGTTATGGTGTCAGATGCGGAAAGTCAGTACATGTGTCAGGATATTGAGAGGTTGGTTAAGGAAGCTCAAGTTCAGATGGGAAAAGCGCAAGAAAAGCAGGCTCAGTATTATAATATGCGTATGAGGGAGTTAGAAGTGAAAGTTGGAGATTTTGTGTTAGTAGAAAAGCATTGGTTAAGTTCAAGTCGTCAAAAGAGAGTAGCTAAGTTTGGTCCGAAGTTTGTAGGTCCGTTCGAGGTTTTAGAAGTTCGAAATAATAATTTGGTTGTTGATGTCAATGGTGAAAGAATGACGGTTAATTTGGATCAGGTTAGAGTTTATAAGTTTAGAGAAAATGGTAGTGAAGGTTCTCATGTGTCGAGTGGTGTTTCGCGAAATTCCCGATCCAATGAGTGTCCCGAGTCCAGCACTTCTTCATCTAATTCTTTTCATCAATATTCAAGAAGAAAATTTGGTCAAACAGCTCCAAAAACTGTTATTGAGAGTCGAAAGCCTAGCAATCCGAGAGCAAAGTATGTTAACAAAAATAAGAGAGCAGTGTCAAATACTTCAGACTCAGTGTTCCATAAAAGGCAAAAGATTATAAACTATCCCGTTCCTCCACCAATGAGACAGCAACCTCACAAACATACATTATCTAATAGTTCACCATCTTCGGTACTTAATCCCCGGAAAAGATTTCAGATGGACACTCGGCAAACTGTTAAACGAACTTTAAATTCCGAATTTTTGCCTAATAAGAAACAACATAGATCCGGAAAGAAACGTGGCCTAGGATCTTCAGTAACTTCGGGTGCGTCTAGAAAGAGGAGACAACTCTCAGATTACCGGCATCAACAGTGTGAATCTCGCCATGGAGTGACCCCAGCGAACCGGCCAGAGCAGAGTCGTCGAGCGGAACCTACAAGTATCCCACGGCATCCATTCAGAACCAGGCTGCAGGCACGACAGTCAACTGTGGCGTCACCGTACAGTTCCGATGACGAAAGATCCTTCGTACAAGGTTTCTGGGACAAGAGGAGAAAACCATCCGGTAGTATGAAGCCAGCCAGCAGCGAATCATCTCTAGGATTGGGTGATAATGTTCTTTATTAAATTTCTATTAGAGTGCATATATGTGGTAGCAATATGAAGGAATAGAAAGCAGAAAGACTGTTTTGTATTTTTGGCCATTTTTGAAATTTTTTGACGGACTCACGATTGGTGCTTAATTGTGTTCAAAATTTGTTTGCAAAATTGTTAGTTTTATGTATGTTTGAGATTTTGGTCATAACTGCTTTTAAAAATTCTGGATCTATTGTTAAATTGTTATGTTATTTGTTAAAAATGTTACTGTATTGTTATATTGTTCATGTGTTATAAAATGTATGTTAATGTATGTTTAAATTTTCAGAAAGTACAGATAGTAATTTGGGTTATTTTGTACACGCGCCGAGGTTCAGGCGCGCACGTGTTTTGCGGTCAAGAAGTCCTTGACACGCGTTTCTATCTCTTATACTAACATTTAATGAATTAACTTTCTCCTTATCGTTCGTGTTTTATGTGTTGCGTTTGTACTTTAGTTGGGAATGGGTTTTTTCATAGTCTTCTCAGTTGTGTAAAATTAAGACTTGCTCCACTTCCCTTTAGCCTTTATCGTTTCAATAAACGTTGTTGTTTTATCTTAATCACTGAGTATGTCTACATTTAACCTGCACGTTACAAATGATACCCAGCATGCATGTAACGTTACAAGGCTATTTTGTTAGTCAAAATGAAAAATAAAATGGATATTTTCATTTAAAAAATATACATTTTGAAACATTTTTAGGTCGTTATTTTTTTAAGAAAAAAAATAAAATGAAAAATTATTCTCCCTTTTATCCAGAAAAAATCTATTAGTGAATATAAGGATGGAATTTTATTTTTTGTTTGTTTCACCCATGTTTAATTTCTAGTAGGGGTGGTTGAGACATGGCTCAAGCATCCCCACTCTCACTGGCTCAAGTATCCCCACTCTCACTGGCTCAAGTATCCCCACTACCACTATTTTTGTTTCCTAGAGTTTTAATAAATAAAGCATGCAGCTATTAGAACTATTTTAGATTCAAAATACAATTGAAATTATGCTTATTAAATTTATGTATATAGTTGCAACTTTAAACAAAACTTTAATTACAAAAAAACAAAAAAACTATGCACCCAAATATTTACTTCAGATAGGGAAAAAACAACTATTAATCACTATACTTTCAAAATGGTACCAAGATGTGCGATTTCTTTTTTACATGTTCAGAACTATAAATATGTTACCATATTGGCAGTTTTAGAAAGAAAAATTAACCAGCTGTTGAGATAATAGGGGTGGCTCAAGTATCCCCACTCTCCTCTATAGTCTAAAAAATGCTTTCATTAAATAGCATGAAATTGTAATTAAAAAAAAAAATAGTGGTATCGAAAAGCTTTAAGTGATGAATCAAGCATATTCTTCTTGCCTGTACGACGTATCGCTAAATCAATTAAGTGATTAAAGCAATTTTTATTGATTTTTAAAAATCGTAATAAAGTGGGATGCAAATTATTTCTATTATATCAATAAAGTTATCCAAATAATCTTCACATTTGAGTATGATATAAAAAATGCAAATCTAACAATTGTAACAGATTAATAATACTCACAATAAATAGGTAAAAATAAAAATACGATTTTAAAACCACTCCTTCCCTCCCCCCTCCCAATAAAATACAAAGAAACACATAAATTAAAAACTGGATAAATGGACTGTAGTTGAACTAAAGTATTGAATTTATTCAACTATTTTAAATTCCTGTAATTTCATTTTGTTGTTCTATCTCGCCTATACATAATGAAAAAAAAAACTAAAATTAAAAACCCTGATAGTTAAAATTAAATTATTAAAATTAAATAAAATACCCAATCAAGACTCAACCAGATGCAAAATATTCAAGTTCATTTCGCAGAAGCAAAAATTATATGTCCCTTGAAGGATTACCGCGAATTAATCATACGAGAATCAATAAAAAATATTACTAAAAGAAATATTCTTTGTAATGATGTTTTGTTCCACAACATATCAAGAATTTAGATCAGTTTACCTAAAGAAACAAAATACAAGTCCACGTGCAAGAATTTCTACATTTTATTTTCGGACCTAAAAATTGACTTTAACTTTCACTTCAATTACGCGACATTTGAAAATTAAGGTGTTGAAATTTGTATTTTTTGATTTTATATTCTCGGTCGATGTCTGTGTTTACAGTTGAAAGTACTAAGGATTAAAAATAATTTAATACCTTTTTTAAATATTTTTTATCATCTTGTCATATATATTCGGGAGGAAGACAGGGAAAAAGAAAGTACTAAGAAACTAAGTACTTGAAAGTGCTAAGGATTAAAAGTAATTTAATACCTTTTAATTTTTTTTTTTTTTTTTTTTTTGTCATCTTGTCATATATATTCGGGATGAAGACAGGGAAATTCGCTAGCTTCAGTACTTCACCCACCCGCTAACCTTCTTTCAAAATCTTTAATTTGTCTAAAATTTCCGGTTAATCTGTCCGGTTTCAATTTCTCTTATTTTTTCCCCTTTTCTATTAAGAGTCCAGGGTATTCGGGTTAACCCCTTGCGGCGCAGTGGTTTCATAGATATACCACTTAATTTTAATTCCCAAACGCCACATTGGCACCGGAATTTTGTTTAAAAAAATCACTGTTTATTGAATGCGTGAAACATAGCGTTTTCTTATTTACAAATAACGTTGTTTTCAAATTCCGGTGTCAGTCATTGATTTCAACACTTAAGCAATGAATTTGCCCTGCGCCGCAAAGGGTTAATAAGTGAAGAATTTTGGCGCTATCCGTGGTCGCCTACTGGTCTCCGGTGATAGTGATTTTGTAAGTAATCTAGACATAGTGTAGGTTTAAGTTTACTTTATTAAAAGATGAATAATAGCATTCTACTTACTTATTTGCTAAAATTGTATATAATAAAGTTTGAAACCAGAGGAATACCGCCTTTGTATATAAATATTATTATTTCCAAATAGTTAACCTTGACTTACTTAATCGCAGTATTTTCCAGTGATGTAAAACAATTTAAAATTACCGGCATTTCATAATATTTTCCCTTGATATTGTACACTATATGGTCAAAGATAACCGGCCACTTGCGATTTTAGACGTTTGTTAAATATCTAGAATAATACTTGAGGAATTATTCTGAAACTCCAAATGCGTATACAGAATAGTAGAGGTCATGCATTTCTGTGAAGAGTTTTTCTCGAAATTGCATAGGGGTCAGTCAACGCATTTAAAAAGAACGAAGATCTTTTGGATAACCCTGTCAAAACTAATGTAGAAAAAGCCTTCAAACTACCAATTATGATTACGTGGCTTATTGTAATAAATTGTGCTCTTTTTTATGAGGATATCATGTATACTCAGAGATAAATTAAGGTTTTTATAAAATCAATCTCAAATTTTACCATGATTTCTGCTTATAAATTAAAAAGTTCTTAACAAAAAGAATTTTTTTCAAGAAATAGTTCTAATAATATGTAAATGATACCCTGTAATCAAAATTAAAAAATAATAAAAATTGTAGGGAAAAAGAGCAGGTTTACTAAAGAATGTTTTAGTGCGCCTGCGTCAATGCAATCAAAATGTTATTTGCATAATATGTTATCTAAATATACGAAGCAACTTTTGTGAAAGTTTCAAAAACATAGCTTGAAAATTCTGAAAATAATCATCGATTGAATAAGCTCAAATTTTTTTATTCCCAAAATAAAGCAAAAAGATGAGGGGTTGTATCCAAATATATTAGTACCTGTAACATTCTGTATGCTATATTGGTACTAATCAACGGATATATGGATACAGCCCTCATTTTTCTAATTTCTTTTTGGAAATAGCAGATTTTAAGCTTATTCTATCGACGATAATTTTCAGAAATTTCAAGCTATGTTTTTGATACTTTCACAAAATTTGCAGTATACATTTAACTAACACATTATGCAAATTATATTTTGATTGTGTTCACGCATCATGTGAAACATTATTTAGTAAACCTGCTCATTTTTCGTACAATTTTTATTATTTTTTAATTCTTATTACAGGATATTATGTACAATACTGTTTGTCAAGCATTCTGAAAAGAACATTACTTTATATTAAGAACTATGAAAATTATAAGCAAAAAACTTGTCAAAATTTGGGACTCTTACAAAAATCTTAATTTTTCTACGAGTATACATGCTATCCTCATAAAAATAATAACATTTTATTACAGTAAACGGCTTAATCATAATCTGGAGTTTTTTTTACTATGCCAGTTTTGGCAAGATTATTCAAACGATTTTTTTTTCTTTTTCTTTTTACGGTTTCTTGTGAAATTTCGAGTACAAAAATCTTCACGGTTACTATAGGAGTAATACATGACTTGTATTATTCTGTTTATACACATAGAGTTTCAGGATAATTCCTTTCGTATTTTTCTAGTTATTTAACAAAATGTCTAAAATCGTAAATGACCGGTCACCTTTAACCATATAGTGTATATCTGTATATCGCCTATACAAGATATTTTTTAAAGACAAAACATTGCGCATAACAAAGTTTCAATTCAGAGTCCATACGATCTTTAAATTTAAATTCCTCAGTTTCCAAATCGACTTACTTAATCGTAGAACCTCTTTCATTAAGTAAAGTACAAATTACTATTCGCAAATAGAGGTATTTATTTTCAGGGATAACATTAATCAACGAAGGCCAAATCCGTATCAAAACTATGAATACAAAATCAGATTAACACTAGTATGTCCAGCTGATGTTGATTCGCCATCGATCAAATTATAATTAGTCGATTCGAAAAAGAATTATTTTCGTAAAATTAGTTAAATTGCAACTTTAATGAAACCTCCCTAAGCAACCAACTCCCTGAAGGACCATTTTTTTCAAGGAACGAAGTTTATGAACACAGTCTCAATTCTAAATTTACCTCCATTCAGAAACCATACCAACTGAACTCCCTCCAAAAACGGCAAATTTTATTGAAAAAAAAAAAAAAAGAAAAAAAAAGAAACAAATTCCATTTTTTATGCTCGCTTGAAGATTATATTAGAAAAACAATTCTGGAGAACACATTGTTCATCAGACTTCTAAATTAAGTTCAGTTTCTTTTCTGGTAACTTTTAAGTAATTAAATCCCTTTGCAACTTTTTAGGCAAATAAACTTCTATGACAAATTAAGAATAACGGTTAGTGAAGTCCCCTGACCTGTTCTGTAAGAAAACTCTCAAAGAAATCAATGAAATCGACACAAATTGCCCCCCCCCCTAAAAAAATGCACTTATTTACTGAACTTTGAAAGGATTTAAAAATAAAAGTTAAAAAGATAAAATAGTAAAATCAAAGTAAACGTCAATGTATTCATTTTTTAAACTCTGCAGTAATAAATTGATGCAATTAACTTTATTTTTAATACTTAAATTTTAATATTTTTCCTAATGTGAAAAAAAATTTTTAGTAAAATTCATTGGTTTTTTTTTTCAATAATTAAATACAAGATTTAAACATGATCCCCCATTAACTGACCACCTCTCGGAGCGACCAATTTTTATTGGAACAGAACATGGTCGCTTTAGGGAGGTTTTATGGTAGAGAAAATTCAGAATAAAAAAGTAAGATTGTTTTTAAATTAATTCTGGTATTAAGTTTGGGTAAAATTTCTGGACATTCTACAGTGTTAACTTCAGCTTCGTTCATTATAAATGAAACTTTATTATTTTAATTCTGTATATATTGGTGTGTCTATAGTGTCGTTTCACACTTGATTATGCCTCCTCTCAACTGTACTACAGGGGCTGTGCAAATATAATGTAATCATTTTAGAGGGTTGGGGGGTCTGGCACATGATTTCGTAAGATATTTCTAGGGGGAAAGGGATGTCTTTCGATATTGATTCATTTTTGATCCAAACTAAGATTTTCTCTTTTTATTTGTAACATGGTCTTTGATTCAAAATAGTATGTTATGTTTTTTTTTTAGTCTACCTAAAATTTTTTGTTTTTAATGTAACGTCTATGGGCATTTGATACATTCGTATATTTAAAATATCTCCTCAGGAAATTGATATTTTTAGCTTTACTTTTTTGTATATACTTTTTTAAAAATGTCTCTGTTTTACTTAGTTTTAAAAATTTTTCTAAAATATATTTTAAATTTTATATGAAGTATTAAAATTTTACCCACGGTTCGTCTGCTTTTAACCCATGAAATATTAAATTAAACATAAGCTTTAGAAAGATTTTGAAAACTAGAAAAAAAATATATCGTTTAATAATACAGAAAAAAGAAGTAAAAATATTAATTTCCACAAAGGAAATTTTAAATATACGAATGACATCCATAGAGTTAACATTACGGAGAATAATTCCTAAGTTGAGCGACCAGCTTCCTTTAATTCAGTCTAAAGTGCCATTGAAATCATTGTTTATTTGTAAGCGCGTTTGGAAGTTTAGATATTCAAATTCGGATAACTTTTGCTTTGTCTTGAAACACAGAACACTTACACGTAAAATCTAAAATTAAAAAAAAAAATAAAAAAAATAAATTTTTTATAAACAAAATAAAAATACATGTAATGCAGTATATTTTAACGCTTTATCTACCGACGGTACTTATAACTATCATTAAAATAACTTATTATAAAATTCTTTCAATAAGTCAGTTAGTTGTAATACTGTTTAGAATGAGTTATAGATACATTATTTTATCTTGTTCCAAAAGCATTATTGGTTACACAAAACAAAAATATTTTTAAAAGGACGATAAAGGATATGTCTTTGCATCTTTTCAGCTTTCCTGGCGCTGAGGTAGAGGGAATGGACTTTTAAATGCGGAAATATTTCTATATTTATATTGTAAGAACATCCTATTTGTACATTTTATAATTCTATAAAATAGTAAGAAAATAATTTAAAATAAAAGATTTGAGTGTGGTTATAAAAATTGCACAAAATCCCTGTAAATACAAATTTAATTAATCCTTAT